>MCJB01019149.1:121847-145394 GCA_002018475.1 Nicotiana obtusifolia | reverse complement strand
AAGCTATAGAAATTCTCGGAATTCCATTCCGACCCTCGGATCAAAATCTCGCCTAACAGCCGGAAATCGCCAAAATACTAACTCCACCAATTCAAGCCTAATGAAACTAATAAATTCCAACTTCTACATTCGATGCCGAAACCTATCAAATCGAGTCCGATTGACCTCAAATTTTGTATACAAGTCATAAATGACATAACGGACCTATGGACTTTTTCAAAACTGGATTCCGACCCCGATATCAAAAAGTCAACCCCTCGGTCAAACTTTCCAAAAATCTTCTATTTTCCAACATTCGCCAAAATGCGTTGAATTGTCCTACGGACTTCCAATTTTAAATCCGGACATACGCCTAAGTCCGAAATCACCATACGAAGCTATAGAAATTCTCGGAATTCCATTCCGACCCTCGGATCAAAATCTCGCCTAACAGCCGGAAATCGCCAAAATACTAACTCCACCAATTCAAGCCTAATTCTACATGGGACCTCCAAAACCAATTCCGATCACACTCCTAAGTCATAAATCACCTCCCGAAGCTAACCGAACCACCGGAACTCACATCCGAGTCCTCTAACTCATAAGTCAACATCCGGTTGACTTTTTCAACTTAAACCTTCTTAAAAGAGACTAAATGTCTCATTTCTTACCAAATTCACTCCGAACGCAAACTACTCAACTAGATCACATAAAACACGGATAACGAAGCATAATGCAGCAGAAATGGGAAAAACGGAGCGGTAACTCATGAGACGACTAGCCGGGTCGTCACACAATTAGTCATAAAAACCTACTACCAACAGAAAGTGAGATTGCGTACCAATACCACTGTTATGAACACTCTAGACTACCTACTCTACTACCCTAATCCTCGACCTCCATACCTTCCTATCAAGGATCATGTCCTCGGTCAGCTGAAGCTGCGTCATGTCTTGCCTAATCACCTCTCCCCACCTCTTCTTAGGCATACCTCTACTTCTCTATAGGCCCTCCAATGTCAACCTCTCGCACCTCCTCACCGATGCGTCTATGCTCCTCCTCTTCACATGACCAAACCACCTAACTCGTGCTTCCCGCATCTTATCTTCAATAGGGGCCACACCCACCTTGTCACGAATAACCTCATTTCTGATCCTATCTAACCTGATGTGCCCGCACATCCATCTCAATTTCCTCATCTCTGTTGCCTTCATCTTCTATACATGAGCGATCTTGCCTGGCCACCACTCGGTAGAACTTACCTTTAAGTTTCGGTGGAACCTTCTTGTCACACAAAATACCGGAAACGAGTCTTTATTTCATCCATTCCGCCCCAATACGATGTGTGACATTTTCATCAATCTCCCCATCCCACGAATAATAGACCCAAAGGTACTTAAAACTCCCTCTCCTAGGGATGACCTGCGACTCCAGCCTCACCTCCCCTTCCCCTCCTTGAGTCTCGCCACTGAACTTACACTCCAAGTATTATGTCTTGGTCCTGCTCAACTTGAAACCTTTAGATTCCAGGCTCTGCCTCCATACCTCTATTGCGCATTCACATCGTCTCTCATCTCTTCAATCAATACAAATCATCTGCAAATAGCACGGACCACGGCATATATAATGCTGGAATAATAAAAACACAATAAAAAATATAATTAGATTAATTTATTCGTATAAGTGATTTTGATAATATTGATAAAATCTCAAAACAAAATTACAAAATAAAAGAGAATAAAAGCTTTTTAAAACTTATATTCCATGCATTTAATATCAAAATTTTAAAATAAAGATATAGTTTATAATATATATTATATATGCTTGAAAAATATGCTCAATTATTTTATTATTCCAATATTATATATATGCTTAAAAAACATTTTGTATTTTTTTTACTTTATAATAAAATGTATTTGTTCTATTAGTAAGTCCATAATCTAGATTAAAAAAGAAAAAACGTATCATAATATTTTTAAAAAAAAAATACACATTGAATATTTAGAGGGTAAAATAGATAGTTGACCACAAAAGTTTGAGAAATTTAGTTGAGTGACCTCGTGCGTGCGATAAGCATAGTTAAGTAATTTTTCTGTTACAAATAAAAGAAAAATGACTTTACTAGATAATTTTGAATATTTGAGTGACCATATGAGTAATGGCAAGTGCCATGTTTTCACATCTCGTAAGATTCAAAATAAAGGATTGAAAGTTTTCAAAATCCACAGAAGTTTAATACATGTTCAAAATGTAAACTTTCTCAGTTTCCTCCAGGTAAAGTAAACGAGCAACTTCAAGCATCATAATGTGGCAGCTTGTAGTATTATCACTAGATCCGGATGAAGTGGTAGACGTCTGACTTTTAGTTTGTAAAGCTGCAATTACCTTCTGCTGTATTAAAGTTAAGACGTTCCCCGCTAATCTTCTTTGAATGCTAGTGATTTATGTATTTGTTCATTTGTTTAAATATTAATATCGGTTGCGAAAAATCCTACATACGCAACTGCTTCAAATGTAGGTATACCAAAAGGATCGAAAGAAGGGAATGGTCTACGAGTGTTAAAGTTTAAACCTCAAACATTCTGTTATAAGCATACCTTAGGCAGCAAACAAACATTACGTATTGCCAACGTTTTATCTCATCAATATGTTACTGTATGGTGAAAATTATATACCAATTCAAATATCTACACAAACAAATTGAACATATGGCTATTTTAGCTTGAGTTAAAGTGGTTGTAGGACTGAAGCATGTTGTAAAAGAATGTGAGAAACGTGGAAATGACACAATTAATAATAAGCGGTCAATACATATTGCTAACGCATAAACATGTGATGACCCGATAGGTCATTTTGAGTATAGCCTTTAATTCCGTACTCCGAGACTTCCGTTGGCTTCGTTTAATATTTTTTGATTTGCGTGTGTAGTCCGTATTGCTTTTTGAAAAGCTTTATGTGAAAATTTAAAGAAAATATGATTTTTGGCTTTAAAAACAACTTGAGTTGACCTGGTGTTATGAAAACGACTTCAGATCGGTGTTTTGACGATTCCTGTAGGTCCATATCGTGATTTTGGACTTGGCCTTATGCCCGGAATTAAAATTGGAGGTCCCTAAATTGATTTGACACATTTTGCCGAAAATTAGTATTTTGAAAGTTTAGAAATTTCATAAGTTTGACCGTAAGTAACTTCATAGCTAACGAGTTCGGATTTTGATGTTGAAACTTGGAATAGGTCTATATCGCTATATGAAATTTGTCTACGAAATTTGGTGCAGTACGAAATTTATTTGACATGATGCGGATGCTTAGATGTGATTCTAGTTGTTCTTGAGTTTACTTTGAAATTTCATTCATTTTGAAGGTTGATTTGTAGATTTAGATATTATATTGGTGAATTGATTGTGCGAGCAAGTTCGTATGATGTTATTACACTTGTGTGCACGTTTGATTTGGAGCTCGAGGGGCTCGGTTGAGTTCAGACGTGTTTCAAATGAGTTTGGTTAGTGTAAGGATTGTAGGTGCAATACCAGTTCTGGTGCTCCGTTGCAGATCTTGCATTTGCAAGGTCTGGCTTGCAATTGCGAGCCTCGCTTTTGCGAAGAATAGTTTGCATTTGCGAGCATGGGCTAGGCTAGTTGAATCTCGCATTTGGGAGAATTTGGTTCGCTTTTGCGAACTGTGGCCGTTTGCTTTTGCGAAGGAAGCAGCCGCATTTGCGATCACAGGCCACTTGAGTCTGCTTCACATTTGCGAAGTTTCTGGTCACATTTACGATGGTAGAATGTTCGCATTTGCGATCTAAACATCGCATTTTCGACTTCTGGTGTTCTGAGGCAGGGTTCGCATTTGCAACCATGTCTCACATTTGCGATGTTCGCAATTGCAGACAAGGCATCTCAATTACGATATCTGCAGCCGGGTAAGAGGGGGAAAACGGGACTTAACTCATTTTACACCATTTCTCAACATTAAACACTTTAGATGCAATTTTTCAAGAGACTATTCTTCCTAAATTCATTGGTAAGTGACTCTAATCCATTTTCTTTCAATTACCCATTACTTTTCGTGAGATTTCAACATCGAATTTAGCATTTTCATGGTAGAAATTTGGGATTTGGGTAGAATTGGGGATAAAATTGAGATTTAGACCTCAAATTGAGGTCGGATTTCGAAACATATCACATGATCGGGCTTAGGGGTGAATGGGTAATTGGGTTTTGGTCCGAACCTCGAGTTTTGATCAATCGGGCCCGGGGTGACTTTTTCAAATATGATCAAAGTTGAACCTCTGTCATTAATGGGTAGTTTCTAAAGCTTATTTTGAATCATTTGATCGATAATTTGCTAGATTTGGTTTGTTTGGGGGCTTGTTCAAAAGGCAAGGTCGTGGTTGATTGGTTGCTTGACTGATTGGCAGAGTGAGATAAGTGTTGGGTCTAACCTTGACTTGAGGGAATTAAGGAACCATGAACTATGTGTTATGTGAATTATGTGGGAAAACAGCGTATATACGATGTGGCGAGTGTATATACGCCATCATGATATTTGTTTTCATGCTTTCGTGTATTTCATGATATGTCTTGCTTCATGCCTTAATTGTTACATGCTTTAATTGACTTCCATGTCATAATTATCACTTGTCATTTAACAGATCTTGTACTAAATTGCCCATCCCTTCCATGTCTCCGTGCTTATTTGCTGCTTGTCTCTATTTGCTTTACTTGCATATCTACATTGTCATATGTTTTACTTGCCTTATTGTTTTTTGTAATATTTGATAGATATTGATGAATTGGTAAAGTTGAGAATTCGAGTTATTATAGATTCTTTGATTATTTCGTAATTCTTCATTGCCTCGTACATTTACCCTCTTGATGTAAAAAGTCTTGTAAATATTGGTTGTTTAACTGTTTATGTTGATTGAAATTGTTTGGAAAGCGGGTTGCACGCCGCAATAGAAATTGAAAGAAAACGAATTGAACTAACGGAATAAGGACGGATTATGATATTGACAGATGATGATATGGTGGAATCGGGTTGCGTGCTGCAACGGATTGTATATGTGGTATTAGTCTGTGATTGTTGGATTCGCCTCGGTGTTTTTATTTGCGATTGTAGGACTTGTTATTTTGGGCTCTCCGGTAGTTGGATTCCGAGTTCGTTTTCATGAGTTAACTGCTTTACTTTCATTTCCTGTTTTCTTGTTATTAGTATTATTATTATTATTATTATTATTATTATTATTATTATTATTATTATTATTATTATTATTATTATTATTATTATTATTATTATTATTACTGCGTACAGATTATTGTAAGTGGTCCGCCTTAGCCTCGTCACAACTTCGTCGAGGTTAGGCTCGACATTTACAGGGTATATGGGGTCAGTTGTACTCATACTACACTCTGCATTTCTTGCACAGATACCGGAGTGGGTCCCAGTAGCGCTGAGTGAGATTACCTGGATCCAGCTACCTCTGGAGACTTGAGGCATAGCTGCACGGCGTCCGCAGCCCTGAAGTCCCCTTCTATGTTATCGTTATTGTTTATTTTAATTCAAACAGTTGCGTTTTATTCAGACTATTATCTAGTACTCTAGACGTTGATGTATTCGTGACTCCAGTTTCTGGGATTGTATTTGGATTACGTCGTTTATTAGTTTATCACTTTATTTCAAACTACTCGGTTTTATCGTTATCATTTGATTTGAATTGTTAAAAATGATTACTAAATATAGTTAACATTGGCTTGTCTAGCAAGTGAAATGTTAGGTGTCATCACGATCCTGAGTTTGGGAATTTTGGGTCGTGACAAATTGGTATTAGAGTACTAGGTTGCCTACGTCTGTCGAGTCATGAGCAAGCTTGGTAGAGTCTGAAGGATCGGTACGGAGACGTCTGTACTTATCTTTCAGAGGCTACAAGGCTTTAGGAAAATATCACTTCTTTCTTTCTCTATTGTGCGGCTTATTTCCATTATTGAAGTTTGAATCATTCTACTCTTTTTCTCTCGCAGATGGTGAGAACTCACACATTGTCTACACCCGGGGAGGAGCCAACGCCCCTATTGCAGCCACTACCAGGGATAGGGTCCGGGGCTGAGGCAGAGGCAAAGCTCAGCCTAGAGCACGAGCCGCAGCAGCACCTACGATGGAGCCTCAGATTGATCATGAGTAGGAGGTCCCAACTCAAATCCCCACCGTCGGAACTACTCAAGTCCTAGAGGGATTCATTGCCTCTCCCATACTTCAGTATTCCCTATGGCACCAGCCGTCTCTCGGGATGAGGGAGGAGCACCGACTTCCGCCACTCACACTCTAGAGCAAATGGCTCCCCTATATAGACTCTGGCAACTCCAGCAGTTGGGGTAGTTCAGCACGTAGTTGCTACCTAACCGGGGGTGAGGCCCCCGACGTCTTCTTAAGGATTTATGAGGTTGGATAAGTTCACCAAGCTCTTTCCTGTTCATTATAGCGGTGCACCCTTTAAGGACCCACATGATTACTTGTACCGTGCCATGAGGTGTTGCACAACATGGGTATTGTTGAGACCAATGGGGTCGACCTTGCAATATTCCAAATGATCGGTTCTGCCAAGAGGTGATGGCAGGATTCTGAGCGGAGCAGACCAGCCGGTTCACCATATTGGGATCAGTTTTTGTAGCTATTTCTGGAGAAGTTTATTCCTTTCACTCTGAGGGAGGAGTACCGTAGGTAGTTCGAGCGCCTTCAGTAGGGTGGCATGCCTGTCACCCAATACGAGACTAGATTTGTGGACCTAGTCCGCAGCTTTGTTGATTCCCACAGAAAGAGAGAGGGCGAGGAGGTTTATTGATGGTCTTACTTTCTGTATCAGGCTTCAGATGGCCAAGGAGATGGGGGATGATATTTTTTTCCAGAGGGCCGTAGAGATTACTAGACGGATTGAGATGGTTCGTGCTTAAGATAGAGGAGTGACATCTGAGGAGAGGCCTCATCATTTCGGTGGCTTCAGTGGTGCCTCATCTGGAGGCAGGGGTTCTTTTGTAGAGGCCATCCTCCTAAGCCAATTCAGTCAGCTCTTCATGTAGCCCACGGTGCTTCGGGCGGTCGTGTTTCTTATGGATCTCATCCTGAGCAGCCAGCATTCGGTGCACCTTCAGCTCCTATCAGTGCACCACCCCTACAGAGTTACTACAATGGATATCCGAGCCGTCAGGGTCAGTCTCAGCTTCAACAGCCTCAGCAGCCGAGGGAATGCTTTAAGTGTGGGGGCATAGGTCACATTCAGGAGGTATTGCCCTAGATTGACGAGCAGCGAACCTCAACAGGGTTCTCGTGCCATTATGCCGGCACCAGTTGCTCCATCGCCCGCACAGCCAGTTATAGGTGGGGGGTCAGGTTGCTAGAGGTGGAGGTAAGGACATTAGAGGTGGAGGCAAGCCAGCTAGGGGCGGTTCGAGGACCGGAGGTTAGAGTGTAGGGTCCAGCCCCGTTTTTATGCTTTTTCAGCTAAACCTGAAGTCGAGTCATCTGATGCCACCATCACAGATATTGTTCCAGTTTGCCATAGAGATATTTCAGTTCTATTTGATCCTAGCTCTACTTATTCCTATGTGTCATCCTATTTTGCTTCATATCTGGTTATGCCTCTTGATTCTTTGAGTGCTCCTGTATATGTGTCCATGCATGTGGGAGATTCTATTATTGTAGATCGTGTTTATCACTCGTGTGTGGTTCCTATCGGGAGCCTTGAGACTAGTGTAGACCTCCTACTTCTTGATATGGTGGACTTTGATGTTATTTTGGCATGGATTGGCTATCACCTTATCATGCTATATTAGACTGTCACGCCAAGACGGTGACCATAGTCATGCCAGGGTTGCCTCGATTCGAGTGGAGAGGGACTCCTGGCCATTCTACCAGCAGGGTTATTTCTTATGTGAAGGCTTGGCGTATGGTCGAGAAGGGATGTTTAGTATATTTGGCCTTTGTTTGTGATTCTAGTGTAGAGGTTCCTTCCATGGACTCAGTACCAGTTGTGCATGAGTTTCTAGAGGTGTTTTCTGCAGATTTGTCGGGGATGCCACCCGATAGAGATATTGACTTTTGTATTGACTTAGTTCCGGGCACTCAGCCTATTTCTATTCCACCATACCGTATGCCCCCACCTGAGTTGAAGAAACTGAAGGAGCAGTTGCAAGATTTGCTAGATAAAGGATTCATTAGACCTAGTGTCTCACCCTATGGTGCGCTAGTGTTGTTTGTGAAGAAGAAGGATGGTTCGATGAGGATATGTATAGATCATCGGCCGTTGAACAAAGTCACTATCAAGAACAAGTATTCGTTGCCGGGGATTGATGACTTATTTGATCAGCTTTATGGTGCCAAAGTATCTTCGAAGATTGATTTGCGACCTGGCTACCATCAGTTGAAGATTAGGGCATCGGATGTCCCTAAGACAGCTTTCCAGACTCGATACGGGTATTATGAGTTCCTAGTGATGTCATTTGGCTTAAAAATGCCCCAGTAGAATTTATGGATTTGATGAATCGGGTATTTAAGACCTGTTTGGATTCTTTTGTGATCGTCTTCATTGATGATATTCTGATCTACTCCTGCAATCGAGAGGAGCATGAGCAACATCTTCAGGTTGTACTTCAGACCCTAAGAGATAGTCAATTATATGCCAAGTTTTCAAAGTTTGAGTTTTTGTTGGACTCGATCGCCTTTTGGGACATGTCGTATTTGCTGAGGGCATTAAAGTGGATCCTAAGAAGATTGAGGCAGTTCAAAACTGGCCTTGACCTACTTCAGCTATAGAGATTCGAAGCTTCCTCGGTTTGGCGTGTTATTATCGTCGGTTCGTGGAGGGGTTTTCATGCATCACAGCCCTATTGATTAGATTAACCCAGAAGGGGCCCTATTCAGGTGGTCTAATGAGTGTGAGTTGAGCTTTCAGAAGCTCAAGATTGCCTTGGCTATAGCTTTGGTGTTGGTATTACCCACGGGTTCGGGATCATATACTGTGGATTATGATGCATCGTGTATTGGTGCAGTATTGATGCAAGATAGCAGGGTGATTGCATACGTGTCTCGGAAGTTAAAGGTTCATGAGAAGAGTTACAATGTTCGTTACTTAGAGTTGGCAGTGATTGTTCATGCATTGAATATTTGGAGGCATTACCTCTATGGTTTGTCGTGCGCGGTATTCACAGATCATCAGAGTCTACAGTACTTGTTTAAGCAAAAGGATCTCAACTTAAGGCAACGGAGATGGTTAGATTTTTTAAAAGATTATGATATCACCATTTTGTATCATCCCAAGAAGGCCAATGTGGTGACCGATGCCTTAAGTAGAAAGGCTGTGAGTATTGGTAGCCTTGTATATATTCCAATGGTGAGAGACCGCTAGCATTGAATGTTTAGGCCTTGGCCAATCAGTTCTTGAGGTTAGATGTTTCAGAGCCTAGTCAGGTCCTTGCTTGAGGGTTTCTTGGTCTTCTTTGTATGAGCGCATCAGAGACCGTCAGTATGACGACCCCCATTTGCTTGTACTTAAGTACACGGTGATGCCGAGAAGGTTTATAATTGAGATGATGGGGTGTTGCAGATGCAGGGTCATATTTGTGTGCACAATGTGGATGGGCTTCGTGAGTTGATTCTTGAGGACCCACAGTTCGCGGTATTCCATCCATCCGAGTTCCGCCAAGATGTATCAGGATTTGAGGCAGCATTATTGGTGGATAAGAATGAAGAAAGATATAGTCGTGTATGTGGCTCGATGTTTGAATTGCCAGCAGGTGAAGTACGAGCATTAGAGGCCTGGTAGTTTGTTTCAGAGGCTTGAGATTCATGAGTGGAAGTGGAAGCGTATTACCATGGATTTCATTGTTGGGCTCCCACGAACGTTGAAGAAGTTCGACGCAACATGGGTCATTGTGGATAGGTTGACCAAGTCGGTGCATTTTATTCCGGTGGCAGCTACCTATTCTTTAGAGCGGTTGGCTGAGATCTATATTCGCGAGATTGTTCGTCTGCACGGTGTGCCAGTGTCCATTATTTATGATTGGGGCACGCAGTTCACATCGCATTCCTAGAGGGTCGTACAGCATGATCTAGGCACACGAGTTGAGTTGAGTACAGCATTTCACCCCCAGATGGACGGGCAGTCCGAGCGCACCATTTAGATTTTGGAGGATATGCTTCACGCCTGTGTTATGGATTTAGGGGGTTCTTGAGATCAATTTTTGCCGCTTGCGGAGTTTGCCTACAACAATAGCTACCAATCGAGTATTCAGATGGCTCCGTATGAAGCCTTACACGGGAGGCGCTATCGTTCTCCAGTTGGTTGGTTTGATCGGGGAGAGGCTCGATTGTCAGGTATCGATTTGGTTCAGGATGCCTTGGAAAATGATTCAGGATCAACTTCGTACGGTGCAGTCTAGGCAAAAGATTTATGCTGATTAGAGAGTTCGTGATGTTGCATTCATGGTTGGAGAGAGGGTTCTGCTCGGGTTTCACCCATGAAGGGTGTGATGAGGTTCATGAAGAAGGGAAAGCTGAGTCCTAGGTATATCGGACCCTTTCAGATCCTTGAGAGAGTTGGTAAGGTGGCCTACAAGCTTGCATTGCCACCTAGCTTATCAGCAATCCACCCAGTATTCCATGTTTTCATGCTCTGGAAGTATCACGGTAATCCGTCCCATGTATTAGATTTCAACTCAGTCCAATTGGACAAGGATTTGACTTACAAGGAGGAGCCGGTGGCCATTCTAGCACGGCAAGTCTGAAAGTTGAGGTCTAAGAGTTATCCTTCTGTTAGGGTGCATCGAAGAGGTCAGCTGATCGAGGCAGCTACATGGTCTGAGTCTAATATGTGGAGTAGATACCCACACCTTTTCACCAGTCCAGGTACCTTTTTATGTCCGCTCGAGGACGAACATTTGTTTTAGAGGTGGAGAATGTGATGATCCGATAGCCATTTGAGTATTAGCCCTTAATTTCGTATTTTGAGACCTTTGTAAGCTTCAATTTATGAATTTTGATTTGCATGCATGGTCCGTATCACTTTTTGAAAAGCTTTGTATGTGAAAATTTGAAGAAAATATGATTTTTGGCTTTAAAAACAACTTAAGTTGACCACGGTCAATATTTTGTAAAAACGACCTCGGATCAGTGTTTTGACGATTCCGGCAAGTATGTATCGTGATTGTGGAATTGGGTGTATGCCCGGAATTGAAATTGGAGGTCCCTAAATTGATTTGACTTATTTTGCCGAAAACTAGTATTTTGAAAGTTTGAAAATTTCCTAAGTTTAACCGTAAGTTGACTTCATAGCTCACGGGTTTGGATTTTGATGTTGAAACTTGGAATATGTCTGTATCACTATTTGAAACTCGTTTGCAAAATTTGGTGTAATTCCGAATTTATTTGACATGATTCAGACGTTACATGTGATTCTAGTTGTTCTTGAGTTTACTCTGAAATTTTATTTGTTTTGAGGGTTGAATTGAAGATTTAGATGTTATTTTGGTGATTTGATTGTGCGAAAAAGTTCGCATGAAGTTATTACACTTGTGTGCATATTAGCTTTGGAGCCCGAGGCTCTCAGCTGAGTTTCTGACGTGTTTCAGATGAGTTTGGTTAGTGTAAAGATTGTTGGTGCAATACCAGCTCTGGTGCTCTATTGCAGATCTTGCATTTGCGAGGTCTGGCTCGCAATTGCGAATCTCGCTGTTGCGATAGTTCGCATTTACAAGCATGGGCTGGGCTCGATGAATCTCGTATTTCCGAGAATTTGGTTCACTTTTGCAAATTGTGGCTTTTCGTTTTTGCGAAGGAAGTGGTCGCATTTGCGATCATGACGAGCGCAAAACACCACACGAAATTCATGCTCGCTAGCCAAAGATAGTATAGTTTAATTATCGTCTCCACGGGGATTGAATTTAAATAATGCTCAAGTAATTTCTAGCTTAACGCTATTCAGGGTGATCAAAACTTGATTTGTTATGGTTATAAACTACGATTAACTACTAAAGTAAAGCAATTGGCAATAAACTTTAACAAACCAGAGATAAGCAAGGTCGGATCTTATTAATGTAAGGAATAAGGGTTTTGACGTGATAGGTGCAAGGTTTTGATTCTGGATATGATACTGTTACATATCACTCTTGGGGTTCTATCGATTCTCACGAATTAAATAGGTGATTAGCTTATGCTTCCGATTCAGACTCCTCTCTCGATTAAATCTAAATCTTTCAAATAAACTAATGTGAAGTGCGGTGAAACTTGCAAGAATATATTGGTATGAATGGTCTAAGAGAAACTTCTCTCGACTATTTCTCAATCTTAATTTAAGAGGAAGATCACAAAGCTCTTTCGATTACTGTAAAGAAGTACCAAAATAAATTAAGGCATGCGTTACAACAATATTCAATATTATGTTCCTCTTCCTATTAAACAAGATAATGAATAAAATCACAACTAGGGTTAAAGCTCTTCCAAGAAATTCAAGCAATTAAGCAAGTAATCAAATCTATAAAAAATAACCAAGTCACCAAATCATGTCAAACCCTAAGGTAAACTACTCCATCATTATGGAGGAATTCATCACAAATAAAGTTGAAGAACAAGAGAGCATCAATCTAACTTTACAATCCAAACTCCCGTATTGGATTAATGAAGAGATGATGAAATCCCGTGTCTAGTAGCCTCCAATGCTCTTCCGAAGCTTCGAAGGTCAAAAGTCCTCTCAAACACATGTTTCTAGTGTATTTATACCAAGTAAGAACGAACCCGGACGAAACTATCCTCTTTGAGGCGAAGTGGGAAAACCTACAAACCTTTTACACTTCACGCGTCGCACTATGCTACGCAGGGTGTGTAGCATTATTATAATTTGCTCGGTTATAAACTCTCTGAACTTAGCTTGTCTGACAAAATTTTGTACTGATGCTATGCACTATGCCACACACTATGCCTAGCATTAGTGTATTTTTCTGTCAGACCCAAAAACTCCAAGTCTCTGAACTACTCAAACTTCTAACAAAATTTTGTACTAATGTGACGTTCAATGCCACGCCTTATGCGACACACTAGTACATTTTTCTTTAGCCCTTGCTCTTTCTTCTAACTTTCGTATGCAACGCCGATCCACGAGCCCCGGATGCGATCCCGGTTTAATTCCTTGGCTTTTACTCAAACTTCAAAGCTCCAAATTATTCTATTTAGTTTCAATTTATCTTTTTAACTTGGAATCATTTCCTACAAGGCATAAAACACATAAGTAAAAGTCACCATCATTTAAGCTCAAACATACTCAAAGTGCAGTGATTAGAATGCAAAATGCAGCTAAAACACGTGTTCCTAGCCTACCAACAACAGCCCACACTTAAACCATTCCTCGTCCTGGAGCAATCAAACTCCTTTTGACATAGAAACGACCTTCTTATCAGACAACTTCCCTAATGCATCATTCCAAGAATATTTAAAGGAGACTAAGCATCATATCATAACATCCTAGCCTCAAGACTCGACTCAAAAGCACTTCGTATTTTGCACAACCTACTCACTTACTCTAACATAGAGGTCAAAGACATTACCTTACCTTTGCAAATCATGTGCCCTCATGCAAACAATAGAGAGTAGTTCCACAGACAATAAAATTCAATAACCAATAGGAACTCAAGATAGACATAATTAACTCACTCTCAGAAATAAAATTCATGTGCCACAAAGGACGTACCATATGCTTGCCCATAGTGTAATACTCTACTAATTTAGCTCATTCAGTCAAGGATCAAGTAGGACTTTAATTGGTTGTAATGTAGGCTGCGGGACGGGTAGAATACATATGGATATAGTGACTACATCTCCCTGAGCACTTTAATACGTATTAATTAACAATTCAAATCTCATACTTATGTTGAACCAAACCCCAACCTTCATTCATAATAGCACTAAGCTCCCAATTTCTTTAAGCACAGACAAAGCAAGATTCTAGAAAGGAATAAGTTTCTTTATAATATATACACACCAACATTTTTTTTCTTTTTTCTAGATTTTGATTTTCTCTTCTTTTTTTCAATTCCCTACAAGTGACTCTCACAACAATTTTTCAAATAGTGCACCTTTCTCCTTCTCTATAGTTCCACTTAAAAACCCAACCACACCTCCACGCTTTTAACAAGCTCATAAATATATTAAGTGCTCAAGAAAGGTAAAAATTTAAAACCGATAGTTAATTCAAACAAAGTGGATCAGGCTTGCAGTGTGGTTGCCAAAGAAATAAGATCACAGGCTCAACGGGACTAACTAAGATATCCAACAATTAGGCGGGTAAAAGCATATAATTGGCTCAACAAAGAAATGCCAATATCACTTCCTAGACTGAACAAGACTACTATTTCGCTTTGCAAACACACGGCACAAAGTTTTAGACATTAGCTGACATGCACAGAATATCAACAACCTCACTCACACATTGGCACATAACTCACTTAAGACCAGATATATCCCGACTCTCTAGTCAAAGCAGTTAAGCAAAGTCACAATCAACCAATTTAAGACAGTTATCTATGAGTCAAGAACTGAGCCTAGGCGTCACAACTAAGGCACTCACTACTCTCAAGGCACAAAAAAGTCAAGAGCAGTTATCTCCATTTAACACATAGCACAAAATTTCACTATTCCTAATAAAAAAAAAACTAACTACACCCAGTTCAAACAAATCCCTTGGAAAAGAACCGTGGCACTAAGATAAAGCCTACCACTTGGTGAACTCCAAGAAACTCCTAGGTGCCTCTGCCCCATAGGATTGAAATTATTACCACTCTGGTAGTTGCCTCTATCAAAGCTTCCCACAACATTTACCACTTTATCTGCAGCTAAGGCCTGACATTCATGTGTTGGATGATCTATTCCACAGAAATCACAAACTAGTGATGGTTGGCTCTGGACCTTGGCTAAGGTCAACTTTCTTATCTCTTTGGCCATGGCTTCTAGTTTGGCTTGCACTGCGGTGTTTGAATCTACTTGATGAACCCCAACTGATCTTCTTTTATCATTACACTCAGTAGGTCACTGGTTAGCATCTTCAGATATCTCATCAAGAATTGCCACAATCTTTTTAGGAGTCTTCTTCATTAAAGGACCTTCAACTGCAATGTTCAGAGTTCGTCATGAGGGAGGTGTCAGTCCATCTCAGAAGTCCCGGAGCTGCATCCACAATTCAATCCATTATGCTAACACTTTCTCACTATCTCCTTGAATCTTTCCCAAGCCTCGAAAACTGTTTCAGTGTCCGTCTGGCAGAAGTTGTGAATTTCCTTTCTGAATTTCACTGTTTTGCAGCTGAGAAGTATTTGTCAAGAAACTTTCTAGTCATATCTTCCCATGTCTTGATCGACGCTGTTGGTAAGCTACGAAGCCAGTGCTTCGCGTCATCCTTTAGTGAAAAGGGGAATGCCCTTAAGTATACTGTATTTTTTGACACTCTGTTGTACCGGAAGGTGTTCATGATTTTCTCAAAATCCATAAAGTGAGTGTTAGAATCTTCATTCACCTTCCCTTTGAAGACACGGTTATTCTGGATAGTTTGAAGCAAGCCTTGCTTTAACTCGAAATTATTTGCTGCTACTGGTGGAGGTATGACATTGGATAGTCCCTGATTGTAGACTAGTCTGGCATAATCACCCAATGCTTTACCAGGCATGGGTACCGCATTCTCGAACTGGTCTTCAATCAACGGTCGATTTAGATTGAATCTTCGACCCCCATCATTGTTGACGGTCTCATCAGTAGCTCCACAAGCTGCCTCAGCTGCTATTCGTGCAGTTTCTTATTGTGCTGCTTCTCTTGCTGCTAATTATACCTCATCTTCATCATTTTTAGCCATGTGTTCTGGGATTGAAAGTTGCCCCAAAAACTTTTCGGTGAGTTTTTTCTCTTTCCTCAACTGTCATAGACTCTTTTCCACTTCTAGATTGTATTCAATTCCTTTGAAGAAGATCGAGTCATACACCAGAGGTATCAATCTATTGCCTGCACACAGAAAAGGAAACTCGTGACGAATAAAAAAAATGAAAAATAAAATAAAATACAATAAATTCCTGAATTTAGCACCAAAAACTACTTTGAACAATATTAACTGCCAATCCCCGGCAACGGCGCCAAAATTTGACGAGCGCAAAACACAACATGAAATTTATGCTTGCTAGCCAAAGATAGTATAGTTTAATTATCGTCTCCACAGGGATTGAATATAAACAATGCTCAAATAATTTCTAGCTTAATGCTATTCAGAATGATCAAAACTTGATTTGTTATGGTTATAAACTACGATTAACTACTAAAGTAAAGCAATTGGCGATAGACTTTAACAAACCAGAGATAAGCAAGGTCGGTTCTTATTAATGTAAGGAATAAGGGTTTTGACGTGATAGGTGCAAGGTTTTGATTCTGGATATGATATTGTTACATATCACTCTTGGGGTTCTATCGATTCTCACGAATTAAATAGGTGATTAGCTTATGCTTCCGATTCAGACTCCTCTCTCGATTAAATCTAAATCTTTCAAATAAACTAATGTGAAGTGCGGTGAAACTTGCAAGAATATATTGGTATGAATGGTCTAAGAGAAACTTCTCTCGAATATTTCTCAATCTTAATTTAAGAGGAATATCACAAAGCTCTTTCAATTACTGTAAAGAAGTACCAAAATAAATTAAGGCATGCGTTACAACAATATTCAATATTATGTTCCTCTTTCGATTAAACAAGATAATGAATAAAATCACGACTAGGGTTAAAGCTCTTCCAAGAAATTCAAGCAATTAAGCAAGTAATCAAATCCATAAACAATAACCAAGTCACCAAATCATGTCAAACCCTAAGATAAACTACTCTATAATCATGGAGGAGTTCATCACAAATAAAGTTGAAGAATAAGAGAGCATCAATCTAACTTTACAATCCAAACTCCCGTATTGAATTGATGGAGAGATGATGAAATCCCGTATCTTGTAGCCCTAATGCTCTTCTGAAGCTTCCAAGGTCAAAAGTCCTCTCAAAAACGTGTTTCTAGTGTATTTATACTAAGTAGGACTGAACCCGGACGAGACTACACTCTTTGAGGCGAAGTGGGAAAACCTACAAACTTTTTACACTTCATACGTCGCACTATGTGCGTAGCATTAGTGTAATTTGCTCGGTTGTAAACTCTCTTGACTTAGCTTGTCTAACAAAATTTTGCACTGATGTTACACACTATGCCACGCACAATGCTAGCATTAGTGTATTTTTCTGTCAGACCCAAGAACTCCAAGTCTCTGAACTTCTCAAACTTCTAACGAAATTTTGTACTAATGTGACGCTCAATGTCACGCCTTATGCGATGCACTAGTACATTTTGCTCTAGCCCTTGCTCTTTCTTCCAACTTTCATATGCTACGCTGGTCCATGAGACCCGGATGCGATTCCGATTTAATTTCTTGGCTTTTACTCAGACTTCAAAGCTCCAGATTATTCTATTTAGCTCCAATTTATCTTTTTAATTCGGAATCATTTCCTGCAAGACTTAAAACACGTAATAAGTGCAAATCACTGGCATTTAAGCTCAAACAGCTCAAAGTGCAATAATTAGAGTGCAAAATACAGCTAAAACACGTGTTCCTAGCCTACCATCATATCACAAGACACTTGAGTCTGCTTCGCAATGCAAAGTTTCTGGTCGCATTTGCAATGGTGGAATGTTCGCATTTGCGATCCAAGTTTCACATTTACGACTTCTGGTGTTCTGAGGCAGGGTTATTTGCGACCCTTGTCTCGCATTTGTGATGTTCGCAATTGCGAACAAGACATCGCAATTGCAACATCTGCAGCTAGGTTAAAAAGGGTAAAAACGGGCCTTAGCTCATTTTACACCATTTCTTTTCAATTACTCATTACTTTTCATGAGATTTTGACATCAAATTTAGTCATAGTAGAAATTATGGATTTAGGTAGAATTGGAGATTTTTGTAAAATTGAGATTTCGAACTCAAATTGAGGTCGGATTTCGAAACAAATCACATGATCGGGCTCGGGGGTGAATGGGTAATCAAGTTTTTGTCCGAACCTCGGGTTTTGACCAAGCCGACTTGCGGTTGAATTTTGTTGACTTTTTAAAAAATGATCAAAATTGAATTTCTTTCATTAATGGGTAGTTTCTAAAGCTTATTTTGAATCATTTGATCGATAATTTGCTAGATTTGGTTGGTTTGAAGGCTTGTTCGAAAGGCAAGACCGTGGTTGATTGATTGCTTGATTGGCAGAGTGAGGTAAGTGTTGGGTCTAACCTTGACTTGAGGGAATTAGGAAACCATGAACTATGTGTTATTTGAATTATGTGGGAAAATGAGTATATGTGAGGTGACGAGTGTATATAAGCCGTCATGATATTTGTTTCATGCTTTCGTTAATTTCATGATATGTCTTGCTTCATCCCTTAATTGATACATGCTTTATTTGACTTTCATGCCATAATTTTCACTTGTCATTTAATTAATCTTGTATTAAATTGTTCGTCCCTTCCATGACTCCTTGCTTATTTGCTACTTGTCTCTATTTGCATTACTTGCATATCTACATTGTCATATGCTTCACTCGCCTTATAGTCTTGTAATATGTATTGCCTTCTATAATGTAGTTTCCCTTGCATTAGTGGTTTATGATAGATACTGATGGATTGGTAAAGTTGAGACTTCGAGTTGTTAGAGATTCTTTGATTATTATGTGATTCTTCATTGCCTCGTATATTTACTCTCTTGATGTAGAAAGTCATGTAAATTTTAGTCGTTGAATTGTTTATGTTGATTGAAATTGTTTGAGGAGCGGGTTGCACGCGCAACGAAAATTAAAAGGTAATGAATTGAAATAGCGGAATAAGTACGTACTATGATATTGACAGATGATAATATGGTGGGATCGGATTGCGCGTCACAACGGATTGTATATCTGGTATTTGTTTATGATTGTAAAATTTGCCTCGGTGTTTTGATTTGAGATTTTGAGACTTGTTATTTTGGGCTCTCTAGTAGTTGGATTTCGAGTTCGTTTTCATGAGTTAACTGCTTTACTTTCATTTTCTGTTTTCTTGTTATTATTATTACTGCGTACAGATTATTGTAGGTGGCCCGCCTTAGCTTCGTCACTACTTCGTCGAGGTTAAGCTCGGCACTTACAGAGTACATGGGGTCAGTTGCACTCATACTATATTTTGCACTTATTGTGCAGATACCGGAGTAGGACCCAGGAGCTGAGTGAGATTGCCCGGATCCAACTACTTGTGGAGACTTGAGGTATAGCTGCACGTCGTCCGCATCCCTGAAATCCCCTTCTATATTATCATTGCTGTTTATTTTGATTCAAACTGTTGCGTTTTATTCAGACTATAATCTGTAGTACTCTAGACACTCATGTATTCGTGACTCCAGTTTCTGGGATTGTATTTGGATTACGTTGTTTATTTGTTTATCACTTTATTTCAGACTACTCGGTTTTATCGTTATCATTTGATTTGAACTGTTAAAAATGATTAATAAATATAGCGAAGGTTGACTTGCCTAGCAAGTAAACTATTAGGCGCTATCACAATTTCGAGAGCGGGAATTCCGGGTCATTAACAAAACAGCACTAACTTCTACTAACATTTACCTACAAAATGACTCTTAAGTGTGAGAGTAAAACTGTATATATAGGCAGAGCATGCGCAAACATGTTATGTCTAACTTTTTTCGCTATATTAAGTGTATTGGGAAACACTGGTGTTGTTTGATACAAGACAATCAGGCGTTTGCCTGACGCTACTAAAGCTACTATAAAAATAGGAATTAGCCATAGACAATTTTCGTAGGTAAACAGAAAAATTCGTCCTTAATAGTGACGGATGTATTGTAGTATATCACCGGGTTCAACCGGATTCATAACTTTTGACGCGAAGTACAAATTTGTGTGTAAAAGTTCATTAAAATTACAAAATAGTAGATATGAACCCATAACTTTAAAAATAAAATGGGTTTAATGCTAAAAACTTTAAAAGTTGAACCCATAAGATTTAAAATCCTGGATCCGCCTCTGGTCGTTAATCCTATTTAACGACGAATTAGTGATAGATTATCAAGAAAATTTATTAGCTACGAACGACTTAACGACAAAATTCGTAGTTAATTTTAGTTTTTTTTAAGTGTGATGGCAGTTAGCTCATCGAGTGCGTGTCACAGCCTTCAGTTTGGGTCATGACATATGTAGTATGCCTCTAGAAGTCATCTACTAAGCTTTTTTGGCTCCTCTTTGCCCGCCTAGCGTATCAGCTCGGCTTTCTAGAAGCTCTTTAGAAGAGAAGACAATTCATCGTTAATCACAAACATTGTTTCTAATGAAGTGATAGGGGGTATGAGTCAATCGTTGAATTTAGTACGGTGACCTACAATGAACTGAGTTATCTCTATTAAACAAATTTTGGATCACAGCCCCAAGTCCCAGCACATAATCTTTGTACTCCTATGAGGATTGAAATTCCTAAATTGCTGAGTTTTAGCATGGGAGATGTTATACTCTGCTATGTGATGCATTGTTTTTCAATTTAAGGAAATTTAACGCATGGACAAGCAGTAAAATTGCGGAATGGACCTTCATGTTCCAAATTCAGCAGAATTTCACTTATGTTGCTTTCTAGTTTTAGAATTTCACTTATGTTGCTTTCTAGTTTTTGGTTAGATAAAAATGGTACAAAGTATTTTTCTTATGTGTAGTTTGAAGGCCCAAGAATCAAGATTTTGAAGGCTGTGAACAACGCTGAAATTCTGGAGCTGTTCTTTGTGATTTCTCATAGCTCTTGAAATTCAAAAAGGCATAGTGGATAGGAAGCAATGTGAGAAAGTAGATTAATAGAAGCAAGTACAATTAGGAAGAAATTGAAACAATCTACTCTGAATTTCATTGAACATGACAAAAAAAATGTTTTTATTGCATGATATCTGCAAACTAATTTACTCTATAATTTGATATGTGCATCAGAATCTATAGACATATATATGCTTCAAGATCATCAGAAGCTAATTAACAGCCAATATCTTCATCAGTTGATCAATTTGATCATTCTTAGTGGTATATACCTCAAATTCTTTGCAATGAGATCCACTCATTAGCTTTTGATGATCGTCAAGCAGAAACCATATTCGTTATCAGCTTTCGATTTATCAGCACTTCTAAAGTTAGACATATTGAGCTGAACTAATGCTACTCGGATTAGACTTGAACTTTTTCCGTCAAATCAAGCAACTTTTGATCCATTTTCAGCTTGAGCTCGTGCTGCTCCAATTTTAGACTTTTCCATCAGCTTTCGGTTTACTTTCATTGTTGTAGAAGATCTGCTGACAGAGTTTGTGCCTTTGGAAGGAGCTGAAGAAGGAGAAGGCAATTTCTTGGGCAGCATTTGTTCCCAAGTAGAAGCCTTAGGAGGCAATCGTGATCCTTCTGAAACAACAATGCAAAAAAGCAGAACAAAGATCAGACAATGCCTACAAGAACCTGACATTTTGAAAATTCAACAAGATTTAATTTGCTCAGAGACAAAGACTGTTTCAAGACTTTTTAAACACTTGAGCTTTACATTGGGTTTTTGATGGTTTAGTAAAGGAGACATGTTCAGGAATGTAAGAAGGCTGCCAACTAATTTGTTAGAGTAAAGTTGAGTCAATGGCAGACAACATTGAATTTAAGAATTGTGCAATGTTTCTGCAGCTAATGTTGTTTCCCTAGTTTTCTAATACTAGTAGGAAAAGAAAAAGAGGACATAAGATAATTTAAAGAGGAAGTTATGGAATGTTGTTTGCTACTGTGGTCCCAGATATGTCCAAGATTAGTGTCTTATACAAATCTTTGTTGTCAGCCTGTTTAAAGTAAAATAGTTAGAAATGCCACTTAGATAATAACTGAATAATCAAATGAATATTCAAAGAACATTCAAGACATTAATTTGCTTTGATCCAACTGTGTCAAACGAATACCAATGACAATTTGTGTTTGTTTTGAGTTCAAAACAAAACAAACACAAAATGAGGCCTACTCAAAAATAACCAAATAGAGCAGTCCGGTTCACAAAGTATCCCGCATTCATACAAGGTCCGAGGAAGGATGGTGTGATGTAGATAACTTGCCTTAATGCAAGCATTAATAGTTGTTTCCACGCGTCGAACCCGTGACTTATAGGTCACACGAAGACAACTTTACCGATGCCCCAAGGCTCCCCTTATTTTTACTCCAACTCAAAAATAACCAACCAAAAAAAAAATCAATGACAAAGCATGTGCTAATAGAAAAATAGTTAGAATCGTTATAAGCTCTCAGCCACTAAATATTTATTGCAGATTCTTGAATTTCAATCATGCAAACATGAGGCGTGTGCATTTAAATTATTCATCGGATAGCTAAGAAGACAGACAATCCTTATAAGAAAAAGACCAACATTTCTTAAAGAAATTAAATCCCAAAAGAAGCCTATGCTACACTTTTGTACACTTTGCAGCCATCAAATGGATTTGTTAAACAAGCATCAAAGATAATGACAGTCGGTAGTGTACGTGCGGTTCAATCATACTTCAAACAGACAAAAAAAGGTGATCTTTATTAGAGCAACCCTTTGTTTCTGCATAAGGCAGTTGTATTTTTTGTATAAATAAAAGTTATAACTCTTTGATTTCATCATAAGGCAGCTAGCTAGCTCCTTTTTATTGAAGCATTATAATATTTGTAAACTTGGTTCCAGGAACTAGCTCCTTTGGGTTGAAGCACAGTTCTCTATTCCTCATCATGCATCTGAGTGAGTTCTTTTTCTAAAAGCTCTTGTTTTTGCAGTGTCGTGTCAAGGATTACAAATTTTCATCATATGTTTCTTCACCATAAAATGTGAAATCCAATCATCTTTTAATCATTGCTAATTTAGAGTTGTTATTTTCTACGATTAAGTGTATTCCTACAATTTAACAACGTAACTTGAATGGGGTCTCACGTATATTTCACGCATAGGGAAAGGAGGGAATTGACCTATTTTGCCTTGAGGCCCACTCTCTTGTGCGCGCTAGCCCAATAATTTTTCTTGTTCTTTACTAGCCCAAAGAGGACAGTTCTTTATAAAGTGAAGCGGGACACTCCCTTTTGAAATACCCTAAGCTTTCTTCCAACACTCTAATCTTCGTTTCTCCTCTGGAAAATAGATTTCAGTAATAAAGTGGTAGCCAATAAGCCAATATCCAATTAACTACCTTTAAATCTGAGAAGATAAAAATACTCAATGGGGGAGGGGGGGGAGCTAATACAGAGATTAGGGCTGCTTCCTGGGCCGGGCCTGGGCCTGGCGGTCCCGGGCCTTGTGGTCCATGTGTATGGGACCGGCCCGCTACCGGCCTAAGCCCACATGGTCCCGGGCTAAATGGGCCGGGCCCGCGGGCCTAAACGGTTCCGAATATTATTTTTTTTTAATCTAGGAAAATTTCTTGTAGACTATATATGCATATATTAATATAGATTGCATTAGACATATATAT
>MCJB01019149.1:62789-117596 GCA_002018475.1 Nicotiana obtusifolia | reverse complement strand
ATATATATATATATATATATATATATATATATATATATATATATATATATATATATATATATATATATATATATATTGTGTTGAGTGTTGAGGCTTTGATGATTAACAAAGTTTGTTCAGAAAAAAATGCTCTAAGAATCAGGTCCTCAAGGTTGATGATTGCACGTTCTTGCAACGCAGTAAATTTGTCACAAAGTTACTCAAATCCGAGTTCTATGGAAGAGGACGTGGAGTCCTTGGAGTAGTAGGAGTCCTATCAAACGAGAAACTAACTACGCATAGGACTCCTAAAAGATCTCAGAGTCCACAGAGTTTAAATAATATCTTTTTGGACTGCTAAGATTATCCTTTTTTGCACATCAACGGGAGAACTACATTTTCTATACTCAAGTCGATTTCTAGTGTTAGTATTCTTCGTGAGTCACTTTAGTAAATGTGTTTTAGGAAATCGAGTTATAATCAAAGTGTCATATATAATCAGTGAGTTGGAGTGATTGTTTGGTCTTGAAAGTTAGAGCAACTTGTAAGTCAAATAGTTGAAGTAGGAGAACGGAAGAATATAAGTTACAGGTCTGTAACCTTGTTTTAGTGAAGTTGAAGCTAAAATCCTACGTGGTAGGTCATGATTTTTGCACCTTTTGAGCCGGGTGATTTTTCACGTAAAAATCATTGTGTTTACTTTACTATTTATTTGCTTATGCTTAAGGAGTAAGGTAATGAACCAAGTTCTTTAATAATCTATAAAGGCACTCAATATAATATTTGGTATCAGAGCAGGTTGTCACACACGGTTAACACCTAGAGAGATCTTGGAAGCAAAATGAGTGCTCCACCTGGCATTAACGAAGGATAGTCAACTACTATATCACCCCTGTTTAATGGAAAATACTACCGTTTGTGGAAAGCAAGAATTGAGAATTTCCTAATGACTGAAGACTATGAACTATGGACCATAGTGAATCAAGGTCCACTAACTCCCGTTAAACAAAATGGGCAAAATGAAACTATTCCCAAAGACCCCTCTGAATTTGTAGCAGTAGATTTCAGAATGATGGAAAAGAATGCAAAGGCCAAGAAGATCCTTATCTTTGGACTTGGTCCTGATGAGTAAAACAGGATATCTGCTTACTCTAATGCAAAGGAGATCTAGGATGCACTTCAAACTGCTCACTAAGGAACAAACCAAGTGAAGAGATGAAAGATTGAATTGTTTATGAGGAACTATGAGTTCTTCTCCATGAAAGAGTCTGATCCCATCCAAGAAATGATGACTTGATTTATTATAATAACAAATGAATTGATCAGTTGGAAAGGTATTTACTTCAGAATAGTTTATTAGCAAAGTTCTAAGGATTCTCCCAGCTTCATGTGAATCAAAAGTCACTACTATTCAGGAAGCAAAGGAATTGGATAAGATCTCACTTGATGAGTTGGTTGGAAACTTAAAGACTCATGAGACGAGAAAGATAAAACTATGCAATGAAGAACCAAGGAGGGATAAGGCCTTGGTTCTTAAGGCATCCGAAGAAAATGAATCTGATAGTAATGATCTTGACCTAGCAATGTTTGCTAAGTTCCAGAAGTTCATGAGAAATTCCAGAAATTCTTCTAAGAGACCACATGGTTAATGACTACCCAATGCGAAAAAATGAATGGAAGAAAGAAAGAGCTGAAAAAGAGAAACGGGAAAAACTAAAAGAGAAGGGTCCAAACAAAGGGAAAATCCTAGGCAAAGGATTCACTAAAGCAATGAAATAGGCTTTTCTAGCAGCATATGAGGACAGTGGAAGTGAAAAAGAGGAAGAGAAAGAGGATGAGACCATAAGTCTCTATGATGTGATTGATGCACATTAGGCAGTGGAGGCTGACCTCCAGTACAGCTAGGAATGCACATTGGAAGACCTCCTCTATTTGATGGACATCATTATGATGAATGGAAGATGCATATAGAAACGTTCCTTCAGGCCACTGACGTTGACCTATGGATAATTTTCAATCACGGACCAATCATCCCTACCAAAGTGGTTAGTGAAGGAAACAAATGTAACAAGAGAGAAGAGGATTATAATGATGAAGATCATCAGGTAATCCAGAAAAATGGCTAAAGAAAAGGACCTGCTAGTTTACCAAGAAATGTTCTTTACAATGTGTCCTCTTGCATCTCTACTCATGATACATGGAGGACCTTAGAAGCTCATGTTGGAGATGAAAACATTGAAGTCACGCATATGGAAACTAAAGAAAGTCAAATAGAAGAAGTGATAGGGATGATGGCCATGAGTGATTCAGAGACTGAAGATGAAACAAATCAGGTAAGTATCTCTAACTTGAAGGAAAATATCCGTGCTATGTCTAAAAAACAGCTAATAGCCATAATTGTTACCATGATGAGTGAGATAGGCAAGATGGGCGATAGAAATGATCAGTTAATAAGCAACCTTTCGTGTGTTAAACTTGACCTCAAAGAACTTGAATCTAACAAAGCTGATCGTGAAGGACGGGTCAAAGACCATAAAAACCAGGTTCTTGAGTTCACTTCTAAAAATGAGAAGTTACATGATACACATGGTAAAGGAAAAATAAATGATCTGCAAGATTGAAGAGGAACTAAAAGAGGTTAAAGATAATTTTTGTGATCCTGAATGTAAGAATAAAGTATTGCAAGAAAATCTTGAAAAAGCAAAATATGAACTATCTAGGCTAAGCAAGCGGCATCATCCTCAGATGCACCAAATTGACTAAATGAAACTGCAGCACTAACAAATCCAGAATTGGCTATAGAAAACTTGTTCCCAAATTTGATCAAAAGTATGTAGGAATTCCTAATACAAGATGTGCACTCACTGTGGAAAAGTGGACACTTTAGAGATACTTGCCCTGCCTTAATTCATGCTCAGTTTAAGAACACCTTTGGTCTTGCTAAAAATATGAAGAAGGAAGAAAAACCAAAAGTCAAGTCCCTTGTCCAAACTAAGTGGATTAAATTTAATAAGAAAAGAACTGCTAATCCTCTTTTCTTCTGGGCTAGAAGAGATCTGATTCATCATTTTTCAAAAAAAAGGGACTTAAGCTTATCTGGGTTTCCAAGACTAACTTGTGATTTCTGGTGCAGGATAAATTGAGAGGAAACAGTCAAGACTGGTAACTAGATAGTGGATGCTCAATACATATGACTGGAGAAAAGAAATACTTCCTCTCACTAACAGCCTTCCAAGGAGAAAGTTTGTCATTTGGAAATGAAAAAAAGGGCCAGATAATAGTTATTGGCAAGGTTGGTAAATCACTCTCATGTTATTGAAGATGTGTATTATATAGTAGGTCTTAAACATAATCTTCTTAGCATTTTTCAAATATGTGATAAAGGAAATGAGGTAAAGTTTAATTTCAAAATTTGCACTGTAACTAAGCTGGATATTGATGAAATTATGTTAAAAGGTAAGAGACATAACAATGTCTACAAGATATCCATTATGTCTCTTCCTCATAGTAAGCACACACACTTAAGTGTTGTGGAAGATGACCCACTGTTAGGGCATAGAAGACTAGGACAGCCAGTCTATCTCAACTCAGCAAGTTGGCAGCAAAGGACCTGGTCCTTGGACTACCAAAAGATGAGTTCACTTCAGACAAAGTGTATTATACTTGTGTTAGAGGGAAACATGTAAGGTCATCTTTTAAAAAGTTTTCAGCACTTCTAAACCCATGGAACTCCTTCACATGGACCTATGTGGACCAATGAGAGTGAGGAGTAGGAAGGCAAGAGGTATGTATTTGTTATTGTAGATGATTTTTTCAGGTACACATGGACCCTATTTCTGGCATCCAAGGATGAAACTTTTGATGTTTTCTGTGTGTTTTTCATAATTATTCAACAGAAACTGGGCTGTGATGTTTTAAGTATAAGAACAGACCATGGAACTAAGTTTGAAAATTTTAAATTCCTTGAGTTTTATATCACACATGGCATTGATTATAACTTCTCTATAATTAGAACTGCATAATAAAATGGTGTTGTGGAAAGAAAGAATAGATCTCTAGAAGACATGGGTAGGACCATGCTGATTGTCAGTGGACTGCTTAAGAGCTTTGAGGCTGAGGCAGCCAATACTGCTTGTTACTTGCTAAACAGATGCATGGTCAGACCCATTCTCAAGAAAACTCCCTATGAGTTACTTCGAGGAAGAAAGCCCAACATCACTCACCTAAGAGCTTTGGGTGCAAATGTTTTATGCACAAAAATAGCAAAGAAGCTCTAGGAAAGTTTGATGATAGAAGTGATGAGGGATGTTCTTGGGCTACTCACCACATAATAAAGCTTACAAAGTATTTAATTTAAGAACTATGTGCATCGAAGAAAATGTTCATGTTATTTTTTATGAATCTAACAACACGGTTGAAAAAGGTCTGCAGAATGAAGACTATGATATAGGTCTCACTGATGAAGGAACTTATAAATAACCTGAACAACAATCTGAAGATGGATCAAGAGATCCTAAGGAAGTTGAAAGTGATCAAGAATAACAAGAAGAAGAGAGAACTACTCTGACTGCTCCCAGATAGATGAAGCTGTAACTACTGACACTGGTCCGTTGGGTTAATCCTTGGGTGAACCATCTCTGGCGATGCAAATTAGACCATGGAAACATTAAAGCTCACACCCCCTTGAGAACATCATCTCTGATCCCAGGTCATCTCTAAGAAACCTATGTGCACTTACAACATTCCTCTCACAGGTTGAGCCTAAGAATATAAAGGAAGCTCTAAAGGATCCAGATTGGATTATACCCATGCAAGAGGAGTTGACTCAGTTTTAAAGAAGCAAGCTCTGGCACTTGGTGAAAAGACCCAAGAACAGAACCGTCATAGGTACCAGATGGGTGTTCAGAAACAAGCTAGATGAGCAAAGAAATATAATAAGGTCAAGGCTAGACTGGTGGTTCAGGGATACAATCAAGAAGAATGCATTGACTATGATGAGACATTTGCACCTGTAGCCAGAATGGAAGCTATAAGAATGCTAATAGCTTTTGTTGCACACATGGAGTTCATTCACCCTATCAGATGAATGTGAAGAGTGCATTTTTGAACGGTTACCTGAAGGAGGAGGTGTTTGTTAAACAACCTCCTGAGTTTGAGAGTGAAGAGTTCCCTGACTATGTGTTCAAGTTAGACAACGCATGTATTTACTAAAACAGGCTCCAAGAACTTGGTATGGGAGGCTCTCAAAATTCCTCTTAACCAATAACTTTGTAAGAGGAAAGGTGGACAACACACTATTTCTGAGTAGTAAAGGCAAAAATCTTCTGATTACAAGTATATGTGGATGATATCATCTTTGGGGCTACTAATGAAGTAATGTGCAAGGAATTTGCTGAGATGATGGGGAATGAATTTGAAATGAGCATGATGGATGAATTGAACTTCTTCTTGGGGCTGCAAATCAAGAAAACACCTACTCGAACCATGATATATCAACAAAAATACATCAAGGAACTGCCGAAGAAATTCAAAATGGACTCTTCTGAGTCTATAGACACTCCTATTTCTATTACAATAAAGTTGGACCTTGATGAAGAAGGGAAAAGTGTGGACCAAAAGTTGTATATAGGATTGATTGGGTCATTGTTGTATCTCACAGTAAGCAAGACTAATATTGTATTTAGTGTGGGATTGTGTGCAAGATTTCAGGCAAATCCCAAAGAGTTTCATTTGAAGGCTGTCAAAAGATTACTCAAATATGGTAAAGGACTCCTTATATGTGTCTGTGGTATCCTAAAGGGTACAACTTTGATCTAGTTGGTTATGCTGATACTAACTATGCAGGGTTTCATCTTAACAGTAAAAGCACTTCAAGAACAAAACACTTTCTTGGTTCTTACCTGGTGTCTTAGGGAACAAAGAAGCATAACTCAGTGGCTTTGTCTACAGCTGAAACAGAATATGTGACAGCAGTGTCTTGTTGTTCTCAGTTGATGTGGATAAGATAACAACCTAGGAACTATGGTATTTTTGTTGATTGTGTTCCTATTTTCTATCATAACACTAGTGCCATAAACATTGCTAAAAATCACTGCCAACACAAGAGAACCAAGCACATTGATATTAGACATCACTTTCTTAGGGACAATGTTGAAAAGGAGAATATCTCAATTAACTTCTGTAAAAAAGAAGACCAAATTGCTGATATTTTTACTAAGGCTCTGAGCAGGGATCACTTTGAAAGGAACAGACCAGAACCGGGTCTAATTAATATTTCCAACTAGGTTGAACCCCAACGATTGGCTAGAAAAATTGATTATTAGATGTAGATGGTTGAGTATAATATGCTTGATTTAATCTCGTGCTTGTCTTAAGCACACACACTCGCCTAGAAAATTCTAGCTGATAACTATGTCTTATAATACTAACCTATTGTGCTGAAGTTTTATTGCAGAAATGAGTAAGGAGTTGCTAAGGAGTTGGTTCTTTGGCTCAGGTATGTGTCATCTTATCTTGAATCACTGGGACTTAATAACTTAAATTACTACTATACTCAGACTCTCTAATCCTGTTAGCATCACCCCTATTTGTTATCAAGTCAAGGATCAAGGAGGAATCCTAGAGCAATTAGAGTCTACTTACTTCTAAAAGTCTAATAGTCAAAAGTAACCGCTATTAGAGTCCCGTTAGAACACAAATTCAGTTACTCTCTTTCTTCCAGTCAAATCAGGAGTACCCTTTTTAAATCCCTCTTGTATCCATCTATCGGACCTCACTGTTCCTCATAAATCCTAAGCAAGAATCAAAGAAAAATTTCTCTCATTCTTTCATCAATTTCATTCTCTCATCACCATGCCTAGATCAATCCAAACTCCCTTTAAAGCTAAATCCTCATCCAAGACTGAAGCAAAACCCAAGAACATGAAGCCCAAACCTAAGAAAAGTGCAAAATCAACTAGTGAATCTACACCTGCACTTGTTCCCTCTCCACCCATACCCTCTATTGTACATGCATCATCGTCCCATGCTCCTATTGCACCCGTTATTCCCACCTTTATTGGACCTTCATCCACAAAACCAACTTCCTATGCACCTGTGTATGTTTCCAAAATCACCTCTAAACCTATTAAGATCAAGGATACGTCAAGAAAATCAATTAAGAGTGACGGGGTGGTGATTTATGTTGCTACTAAGGAGGAAACAATGGTTAAGGGTGCTGTGGCTCAGGGGGAATCTGCGTCTACTTGTACTGATCGAGCAAAATTTCCTTCATCAAAGTTAGATGTTCTGGTTTCTACTATTGGAGTTGCACCCTTAGAAATTGTTCCACCCATGAGTGACAAACCACTAGTAGAGGATACTACATTAGCAACAGAAGCTGCAATTCAGGAGAAAAGTGTGGATAACACAAATGTCATACCTATGGTTGAGGGGGAAGGTAGAAAGAATTAGTGAATAAAGAGGCTTATGAGACCTGTGATGGAAAATTTGATGGAGAAGTAGAAGAGGTAGCTAGTCATGGGGAGCATCAAACTCAGGATATGGCTTGTGATCATGATGAGAAAAAGAGTGAGAATAAGGGGAATCTGATGAGGAAAAGGGGAGCGAGGCAGAAGAACAATTGGGTGAACAAGTGAAAGATTCTGGAGAACGTGACTCTGAGAGTAAAGGTGATGAAGAAGAAAAGTGAAGTGGAAGTGAAAGTAATGAACGTGAAAGTGAGGAAGAAAATACAAGTGGGGAATATGAATTCTCTATGGCTATTAGGAGCACTGCCATAGCCCCTTTAGAAGAAGTTAGTGGAGAGAAAAGGGCAGAAGAAACTAGGCCTTTCCTAACTCCTTTTGCTGGAGAAGAGGAGGTCAGTAGTGATGAGGATGATTTACCCTTGTTTGGAATAGGAAAGAAGAGCAAGAAGACCCCTGTGAAAGCAACAAAATCAGTTCTCCCTCCAAGAAAAGAATTGGCCCCTCCTGCTAGGACTCCTCTCATAAGGAGCGAAATAAAGGTTGTTGATAAATAGATCATCAAGGAATCCATAAGTGCCAAGAAGCTAAGAAAGCAAGCTCCTATTGTTAAGCCTATAGTTGAACTGGATGAAGAGGATGAGTCTGACCCTCCTCTACAAACCAAGAAACCAATAGAGAAGAGGAAGGATGGTAAACACACCAGGGCAACTACCACATCTAAGAAGGCCAGTAAAGGAAAGAGAAAATGGTTACACCTGTTGTGGTTGACAAGCTTGCTGAATTCAAGAATAGAAAAGTGTTGAATAGGAAGATCCCTGCAAACACAGATGAGAAAGGTATGGCTCAGCTATTTGAAAAGCTTGAACTACAGGGATGGAGATATATGTTTGTTAAGGCATTTCCCCCTGTGTGTGTGCCTGCTATAATGGAGTTTTATGCAAATTTTCAATTTGACGGCAAGGTGGTCAAGAGTTTTGTAAGGGGGTTTGAGATAGAATTTGATGCTGAAGAGCTTGGGCTGCTGCTGAATATTTCTTCCCTAGGTTTTGACAATTATCTGAAGAAAAAGTGGCCAGCCATAGATAATGATGTGGACACAGGCATTGTGGTCACAAGGACATTTTCTTAGAAGTTTGAGTTAGATGCTCCCAGAAGGTGTACAAGACTGATATGACTCCTTTTCACAAGCTGTTGTTTCACTTTGTGAACTCCTGTATATTGTAGAGATCTAAGAGGAGGCATGAAGCCACCCTGCTTGACATGGCTATGATGGAACTACTGGATACTGGTAGAGCTATCAATCTTCCGAGCCTGATGATACAGCACATGGCAAGAGCTACAGACACTTCCAAGCCTAAGCATGCTATGCCTTATGGCTTCATGCTAACTGAGCTGTTTGACAAGCTTAATATTTCCTTGCCTGAGCTTAAGTTTAGAAATCACAATGATGTTATGGATGTTGTTACACTCAAGTAGTGTGGCTATGAGGAGATCAAGACTAGAGGGCCAATGGGTTCTGCTATTTTACCTGGTAGCAGTAGGACAACATAGCTCTCTAAAAGGTTGGAGCTGGCTTTTGAGGAGAATGCCGAGCTTAGAGAAGATAATGATGAGTTGAGAAAAGAAACCATGCAGCTTAGGAAGGAGCTCAAAAGGGACACAGAGGCTCATGCCCAACAGATTGCCACCCTTGTGAAAGTCTTGACTCCCTCCTCCTCTCACCCTTGATCCTGGTCCTTCACCCCATGCCTTCAGCTTGTTTTGTTAACTCAATGGTGCTTTAGCTTTTTCTTCTTTTTTTCTAGTTCTGAGTAGGTTGTAGGATGTTTCAGTTTATTTTGCTCCAAATGTTTTGAGTCAAGGCCCTAGGCTTAATTTGAAACTATTAAATGAATTCTCTTATGCTATTTTAATGCTTCGTACATGGTATCATCAGCTTAGTTTATTTGTCTTGATAATTATTGAGCTTGTGTTGTAGCCTAAATGACCATGAATCTTGCATTAACTGTACTTAGTCTGTCTAACATCTTTTTATTTTTTATGGTGATACCAAAAGGGGAAAAATAGAGTTGGAAGTGTATGGTGTTGATGTGCCTGGTTGTGTGCTTGTTGTATACCTGGTGTTGATGTGCCTGGTTTTGTGCTTGTTATATACCTGGTGTTGATGTGCCTGGTTGTGTGCTTGTTGTATACTTGTTGTACTTGCTATAGCTCGTCGTGTGTTTGTGATGTAAGGTGATTACCTGGTTTTATATGCACAAATTTCGTCATCATCAAAAATGGGAAATTTTTTAAGTATTGAGGTTTTGATGATTAACAAAGTTTGTTCAAAAGAAATACTCTAAGAGCCAGGTCCTCAACGTAGCTGCTTAACTGCTCTAAGAATCAAGTTCTCAAGGTTGATGATTGCACGTTCTTACAAGGCAGTAACTTTATCATAAAGTTACTCAAGTTCGAGTTCGTTGGAAGAGGACTGCTAAACATGATAAGGGTTGTTGTCCAAGAAGATATGCTTGCATATGTGAGAGACAAGAGTCCCAAGAATTGTGGAGTCCTTGGAGCAGAGTCCAATCAAACAAGAAGCTGACTATGCATAGGACTCCCAAAAGACTCGAAGTCCAGAGATTTTAAATACTATCTTTTGGACTGCTGAGATTATCCTTTTTTGCACATCAACTGAAGAACTACATTTTCTATGCTCAAGTCGATTTCTAGTACTAGTTTTCTTCTTGAGTCAGTTTAGTAAATGTGTTTTAGGAAATCGAGTTGTAATAAAAGTGTCATATATAATCAGTGAGTTGGAGTGATTGTTTGGTCTTGCAAGTTAGAGTAACTTGTAAGTCAAATAGTTGAAGTAGGAGAACTGGAGAGTATTGAGTTACAAGTTTGTAATCGTACATTTGGCTCATTGTTTTAGTGAAGTTGAAGCTAAAACCCTACGTGGTAAGTCGTGAGTTTTGCACCTTTTAAGCCGGGTGTTTACTTTACTGTTTATTTTGCTTACGCTTAAGGAGTAAGGTAACTAACCAAATTCTTTAGTAATCATATATATATATATATATATATATATATATATATATATATATATATATATATATATATATNNNATATATATATATATATATATATATATATATATATATATATATATATATATATATATATATTGTATTTATCCTATTTTCACAATATAGCTTTTTCATGGAAGGGACTCAATTGAAATCTTCGAATCATGTAGCTCCACCTACGATCGCCAATAAATAACAAATTATATAATTCACATATGTCTCTCCCCCACTAATCCATACTAGTTGAATTAATTAAAAAAAAATCCCTAGAAGCCAAGAATGTCTACACAAGGAAGAGGTTTCTCCGTTGCCTCAAGTTAAAAGTTGAGTAAAATGTGCAAGAAAGAAAAGTGTAGGATGGACTTAAATAATTGAGAGGCTTTTTTCTAGAATGAGTTGGAAAGGGGTGGAAGTTTACACTATTTCCAAAGTGGTGGGCCAAAATTTGAAGGCACAAGGTCTATGCTCATTGACTAAAATGGATCATCAAATGAGACATTAAGATAATAATAGCCGCGCATGTGTGCCTACACCTTTTTATTCTCCCACTCTTTTATGTTATTATGTCCACACCAAAATCAGAGTTCGAATTATTGATTTCTGATTTACATTACTAGCAAAATGGTTATCTTGGGGATACTTAACAAGTAGATATTTCCAACAAAAAAATGTTTGAAACTGATGTTTGCATTAAATTCTCGGAAATATGTAATGATTCGCAACCTGAATGTACACATTGTCCCTAAACAAGATGTACAAGTGCATTCCTTAGATTATAATTTTGAGAAATCCGGTAATTCTCCCAAAAAGCAAAAAGGCCCGAAGAGGCAGTAACTATATAACGTAAAGGTAATGGTAGTCCCTGATTTAGTATTAACACTTCTGCTGTTATAGTTTCATATTCTTTTTAACAGCTCCTTGCTTGGCTTCAAAGCTTTACAATCTCTATGCCACCTCCTCAGAAACATCGGCCATATTCTTTCTTAGCCTAATTTAACTTTCTTTCTATTTGGAATAGAGCACTATTGCTACATCACATTATATTAACAAAAAAATGAATTGAAAATAATGAAAATCAAGTATTCTTCTCATCTTTCTTCATTTAACTTATAAATATATGGAATGATAGCAGAGCTGTAATAGACCTGAATCATACGTACAGTATGATCACTATATCGCAATGATTCTTCTTCGAATACTCACTATATTGGAATGATATTCTCTAATAATTTAGTGGTAGTGAACTAAACTATACCAAAAACATCATAGGCTTATCCAATTGTGGAAATTTATCTTCTGTGCCTATGCAATGGCTGACTTGATTATCTGTTCTTGTTTTGGACGCCAAAATGATTTTTGAACAAATAGCAATCCTTCACCATCCTTTGAGTAAGACATCTTCACATTCCATTTTGCTGACCTAGCCATATTCTCTATTTCAAGTATAGTTTCAGCATTGTCCCGCACAATCAACTTTCCTTCTGGCCTCAGAATCCTGTCCACTTCTGCAAATACTGGTACTATCTTGCACCTGTTGGCAACAGTAAGTATCACATGTTACATAACTAAGCATAAACTCGTTGCCAGCAAGTTAACAGCACGGGTGCAGTCAGATTAACCTTTTCTTAATATCGGAGAAAAGATGATCGGCATGAAGAAGATCATAAGATCTGGGATACGTGCTGAAGGATTCACACCAGTCATGGTAAATGCCAAAGAAGCCGCGTTCATATATAATTGGAAGTGTGTCGGGCGAGTCAACTGGAACTACATTCATAACCCAGACTTTCAAGTCTTTCAGTGCTGTAGCAAATCTGTATCATCAAAGATAAGATATTTATCAAGAGCATGAAAAAGGTGGACTCAGTGTAAATGCTGGTAATACATGCACCTAATATCGACTCGAATCAGCCAATCAACTCTAAATTAGTTGGGTCGGCTATATGAATCCTTTTGTATCCATTCCACTCTATTCAAGTTCATTTCATTCCAATACTACAATTTTCTTCTTTTAAGATGAAAACAAATTAGGGGTTCTGTCTAGAGAGGTTATCTAAGTCTCACACTATCCCTACACGGATATACGAGCCTAACGAGAATACAAGGGCCCCTAACAAATAACGGATTTAATGTAAATGTAACATTAATTAAGTTGCTCTTCCAACTAGTTGGTATATATATATATATATATATATATTGCCGATATGGATCATTTACTTCTTTTTGTATTCTGTTCATAACTAAGCTCATAAGAAAGATTGCAAGTCTTTTCAGACAATTTTCTTTGAAAAACACAGATACACACCCACCCACACACACACACACAGAGAGATAGAGAGAGGCATTAATTGAGTTAGATGTGTTATTTCGAAAGTCTCATCGATGGAAACTTCATGTAGTGATTTCATCAAATCACTCTAAATTTTGCCAAAGCTTCTTTGTGAACTTTATTCCTTTATCTTCAGAGAAAGGCAATGATCACGGAGGAAATGAGTAGCTAAGAGATAATGAGGAAATAGCGACGGATAAAAACTTACCCTCCATAAACAGCTTTCATATCCATGACATTCCTTACTGAAGACCAGTTAATGCCAAGACCATTTAAATACGATTTTGACACAACATGTTTCCAATGATCATAGTCTGCAGCAAAGTCTGCTGGGGCTGCTTTTCCATAAACTCCAACTTGAGAACTTGTCAACCAATAAGGAAGCTTCTCTGACCTCAATGGCCATTTTGACGGCCACCTTGAACCACGTTCAGATGCATCTGCTGGCGCTTTGTGCATACATGCCTCAAGTGTTATATTCCTGAATTGAGAAAAATAACGAGTTAGGATTTGTTTTCAGGTCGAGTGTTCAGGAGATGAATAAATGTAGTTTTATCTGTGATAGAAGAAATGACAATAACAACACAGCAACAACAAACCCACTGTAATCCCACACGTGGGTCTGGGGAGGATAGTGTGTACACAGACCTTACCTCTACCTTGTGAAGATAGAGAGGCTGTTTCCGAACTTCCTAACAAATATAATTGTATATGGTGCTATTTCCCCTTTCTCTTTTTCAATCAAAGCAGAAAGTTGAAACCATACTGATAGCTGTAAGCTCAGACCAGTCAAACCATAAGCACTATGATTACACTAAAGCGTAAGCCTTCATGATTTTGAATCTTTACAAAGCCAAATAACAAACTATGTCACTTAGTGGCTAAGTGGACATAAAAAATTTCTTGCTGCCTTCTCAACTCAAGGGGAAGATGGGTTCGATAACGAAAGAACACAGGCATCTTCTCTAGAAATATCAAACAAGCTTCCTCAAGAACATTGAATTATAAACAATTCCTAATTTTTGGTCATTGTATTATTTCAGCGTAATATGGGTAAGTTATCTGGTGTGACATTTTAGTTCAAATAGCTTTACACAACAATGAGGTCTTAGTAAGTAATTTAAAATCAAAACCATGCAAATAATGAGGTCTTAGCAAGTCCCTAAGTATTAGTTTTGGTTGATGCCTTATATAATGTAGACAAGTAAATTTCCATTCTTTCCTAATAGCATATTTTCTATAGCTTTATAAATTTGTGTCTCCGGGTAGACTATTTGGATTTACGATTGTTATACAGCACTATAACAGAAGCCCATGCTTGAGTGAATAAAAGAAAAGTACCAGGCTGCATCTGGATCATCAGCTTCTTCACACATAGGTGGGTCATTTTGGGTTCTACTCTGGTAGCAATCATTCGAAGTTGGCTTTCTGAATATAGCTACACCTACTTCATTTAGCTTATCTTCATTAATTTCCACTAGTTCCCAGCACATTGACTTAGTTAGTTCAGACATAGCTGCAAGACAATCAATCAGAGAGAGAGACATTAGTCTATGACTTTCTTTGCAAATGAGAAACGTCAACTAAGTCGAGCCACAATCACCTTCCCAAATTCCAACACTTTCTTCATCCTTCCGATATACTGGTGTAGCGGACCAAAGGAAGTGACCACCGGGCCGTAAGACACGATTCAATTCTAGGAGAAGTTTGCCACCTGCAATAAACTAGGACGTTTACCCTCGGCTGACGTTCCAAAACCAAGCAAAACTTGCAAAGAGAGAGAGAGAGAGATTCACCTTCAATATGCCACGGAACTCTACAACGTGCACAGTGGACAGCATCAAACACTTTACTGGGGAATGGTAGTCTTTTAGTTCCCATAACAGCTGATATAGCAGGGATGCCCCTTTCAAGTGCAAATTGTACTTGGGCTTCGTGCTCATCCTTGGGAGCAAGTGACATTGCTAATACATCTCTTTCAAAGAGGTATCCTCCAAAGCTGGCCACTCCACACCCAACATCCAAAATAACACGTGTTTGTTTGCCCCATGAAATTTGAGGCAGGGACTGCATTGCAACCCATATCAGCAAAGCATACAATAGGAAGAGGTACATAATCTTCAGCATGAAATCTGTGGTGATAAATTTCAGCCAATTGACTGATCACTGATATGCAAAACACATTAGTGAAAGGAGGCCGCTCTAAGTTTCTGTAGAGTCTCCGGAAGCTTATTTTCTCTGGTCTAATATGCAGAACAAATCAAAATCTTGAAAGCACTGCTTAAGTCAAATTGAATCATATGGAACACCAACAAACGGCACCTAGTACCCATGAAAATTCTAAGAGTAATATATAATTGGGTTTCGCGTGGAAGTATCACCTAAATCAAAATGTCTTATCGTTAATCTTCAAATTGGTATTAAAAGCAAATGATGTACCATTTGCCTTATGAATCTAAAGAAAGCCACAAACTAACCAATTTGTGATGCATGGAGTGAAAAATTAACATCACGACTATGAATCAATAATTATAGATAGCATACAGTAGCACAGAAACTTAAGCAAAACTTGCCTTCTGGAGGAAATCTATGTAATGAAGAGCGCCTTGCTTAAACTGAGTACCTCCACCAGGGAAAGTAAGGTACTCTCCAGTAACTTTGACCCAGTTTTGGTGCCCCTTGACCTTGGCTAGCTTTCCATGAGGAACATTAGAGTACCATATCTGTCCAACCATAAAATGCAAGTTACTTGGCTTATCAAATTATTAATCAGAAGCAAATGGATATATAAGCAGAAACAAGATGGTACCTGCTCTCTGCTCCTAGGCCATCCAATTGGCTGCTTGTATCCTGAAGGCAAAGGAACAAGGCAAGTTGAAGCTTCAATAGGACAGTGCCTCTCACGATGTTCATAGTGCGAGGTACTTGGGAGCTTCCTTATAGCTTGCACATTATCCAGGCAAGGAATATAATCTGGTCCAGCATCAGTTTTACATGTCTTCCACTTTGGTGAATCCTGTGACTCATTCTCCTTTTTAGACTCAGCAGCCTGAGTTGACCATGGCCCATTTTGTGTAGTAGTTTCTTTTAAAATCTCTGATTGATCTCCAGCTGGGAAAATCTCATTCTCTTCCTCTCCCTTTTTTGACTTTAAGACAATGTTCTCATCTTCTGCTGTTGTCTCGGCACCATCTGGATTTGAGTCTTCACCTCCATTATCTGACTCGCCACTGGTAGAAGTTGAGCCTTTCTCTCTCGAATCTACTTCCTCGCTCTCTAGATTTGAACTCTCACCGCTAGACTGTGATTCATCAGTGGATCCAGAATCTTCTTGATTTTCTTCTCCATTACTTAAATTAGAGTTTTCTCCTTCCCTTTCCTCATTTTGGTAACTATCCAGCCCTTTTTCATCTGAAAACTCCTCCATAGACCTTCCCCTTCTAAAACCCTTCTCCCCCTGGAATGTTACATCCTCTTCTCTCTTTGCATTGACTGTAAAATCACCAGAAATGCCTGTATACTGCCCCGAAGGTTTCTTGGTTACTCTCAATGTTGAAGATATCTCTGAGTTTACAAGAGGCATACTAAATAATGCCATCAGCATCCATATCCCAACTAAAGAAATTCCAAAAGAAGTCACAACATTGATTTTTGAACAGCAATCGGATGATTTCCTGCCACCAAAATGGGAGCTACTTCCCCCAACCATAATATTTGATCTTATCCGTCCCTGGACATTTTGAGAAAAGATAATTGAAATATCAAATATAGTAGCCTAAAATGTCTGATAAACTAGGTTCGAGAACAGAGAATGGTAAAACCACAACAGAAACAAGCATCAAAAGTCTGTCATTTAAATGCAGGTATGGACAAAATTTACCTACACAACACATCATACATCCCTTAGATATTTCTAGCTTTTTTCTTTTATAAAACTAAGGGAAAAGGCTGCAATTGTTTTTTATCAAGCACATCTAATGAAATACTAGGTGAACACTCAAATACTCATGAGAACTCGTGAAAGAATTCATTCGAGAACATCACAGTGAATTCCAAAAAATTTACACATAACCTGAATTTTGGCCTAGCTCAATTCCAAAAGAAACTCTAACAACAGTTTTCCACCAAAAAGCTTTCCATGTCTGAGTTTTGGATCTCTAAGCATTCCACATATACAGAGGCAGATCTAGGCACGTTCTACGGGTTCAACTGAACTGAAAATTTAAGATGTATACATAAATAAGATCAAATTCATTCTGAACCCCGCGACTCTAGAACCTAGGTTCGCCTCTGCTGATATATAGACCTCATCATAAACCTCATGAAAATAGTAAAACATGTTTTCTTGTCCGTGTCTGGTAAATCTGTAATTACTCAGTCACAAACTCTCAAACAAGAAAACCACATTTCTAGTCCATAATACTCCTAAAACAGGATATGAGTATCAAAACTACAAGATCCCTTAACAACCTAACAAAATACAGAACAAAAATGTCATTTTGCAAGATCAATCCCATCTCGAAGTTGCAAATCAAAAAACAATCAAACAATACAAAACAAAGCAAAAAGTTAGAGCATTCTATTAACCAACAGAAATAAAGCTCACCCTTTTACCAAAAAAAGAGGAAAATGAAGGCAAAAGGGGTATAAAGAGGACAGATTCACATTCAAATGGTAATAGAAAGAATGAGAAATTGTACCTTTTAAGATGGGGGTATATGGAACTTCAAACTTGGGCAAAGCAAATTAGTGTATGAAGCTCATTTTCTTGTTAAAAGGGTGGAAAGATCAGATCTTGGGTTGGGGGAATTCAGAATCTTGATTTTGTTTTGAGATTTATAAAGGCATTGCAAAGAGATGGGTTGCATTCACGCGTAGGCAAATATTTTATGAAAATATAAGTGTGATGAGTGATGTTGTTACTCATGACCGACAGCCTAGGATTACCATCATATGATAAGACCAGCGCCAAAAATTGACAGATCGGAAAGGTCGTTAAAAAAGATTGATTGTAAGAGAATTTTACAATAAGAGGTAACCTAAAAAATAACTGCAGCTAACGGTTTATTGTCAATTCATACTAGTTACACTCCCATTATTTCAACTAGTAGTCAAACCCGCGATGCGCGGTGAACATTAAAAAATATTAATTTTTGTTAAATTGTGGTCGAGATTATTTGAATATATTAGATTTTATTGATTTTAATAAATTTTAATTGTCATCTCATTTGTCAATACAATATACCCAATAATAATATATCTATTAAACTAAAAAGAAGATTTATATAGTTATAATAACTTTTTTTATATATTTTTTTAATTAAATTATCCAATATTGAGTATTATTGCATTGCTAATACAAATTTTATTAGCGTATTATTTTGTTTAATATTTTTGTCTGTTACTCTCTTTTTAATATAATATAGAAGATATATATTTTTCTACTATTAAAAAAATTAATTTTATATTTTATTCTATAGTGTCAATTTTCAATTGTGTAAATTTATCAATAATATTTAATTACTTTATTTTATTATTTAAAAATTAATTCAACACGTATCTATATTAAGCCACGTCTCAGCCTAATAATAAGCCACTTGGCATTGGTGAAGACAATGCTCCAAGAGTTAGGAATTAGGAAGCTATTTTGAAAATAAATCTCCTACATTTTAATGCAAGAAAAATCAAAAATTAATTATATCTCCTAAAATTTTCTGGTGATGACACTTGTCATCCTATCCTTAAATTTATTTATATATTTTTAAATAAATTTGAAACTCCAACAAAGTTAGAGAATTGTCCAAATAATTGACATGTGTTAATTTAATGTTATTCCACTACATAAAAATAAATAAATTTTATATATATATATATATATATATATATATATATTTAATTTCTTATTTAAAACTCCAACTTGAAACTTCTCCCCAATTTGAATTGATATTTTTTAATTTTTTCTAATTTCATTTTTTATAAATACTAATCTAAAACTAATTTTATTTTTTAGAGAGAAAAGAAACATGTCTTTTAATTGTTCCATAAAACTCAGTTATTGTTTTAAAAATTCTGAAATTTTGAATTGTGAAAAAAAAAATGTGTCATTTACATTTATTTTTTAAATAAATTTGAAACTCCAACAAAGTTTGTATTGGCGTATTATTTGTTTAATATTTTTGTCTGTTATTCTATTTTTAATATTAGAAAATATATTTTTTTTACTCTTAAAAAATTAATTTCTAATTTTATTCTATTATGTTAATTTTCAATTGTGTAAATTTATCAATAATATTTAATTAATTTATTTTATTATTTAAAAATTAATTCAACACATATCCATATTAAGCCACGTATCAGCCTAATAATAAGCCACTTGGCATTGGTGAAGACATTGCTCCAAAAGTTAGGAATTAGGAAGCTATTTTTAAAAAATAAATCTCCTACATTTTAATGCAAGAAAAATCAGAAATTAATTATATCTCCTAAAATTTTGGTAATTGATATATATACAATAACTTATCTTTCCCCCCAGATTTTGGCTATATTTTAGATTTATTTTTAACGCAATAAAACTTAAAAATTAATTATATCTCGTAAGATACTTTCTTTATACTAATTTAAAAAAATATTGTATTACTTATATTATGAAATCTTATAGCTTTCACTTGGATCTTAGGTTATAAATATTGTTATAAAAATATATGTACTTATTTTTTCTTTACACTAATTAAAAGGTATATTGTATTACATATCCTATCCTTTTTTAATTTATTAATTTTGTTAAGTGTTTTCTCCATGCAATTTTTTGATTATTAATTTTGCTAAATATTTTATTTGTTTATTTTACTTTTTTAAAATTAAAATTTTTCTAGTGATGACACTTGTCATCCTATCCTTAAATTTATTTACATTTTTTAAAATAAATTTGAAACTCCAACAAAGTTGGAGAATTGTCCAAATAATTGACATGTGTTAATTTAATGTTATGTCACTTGTCATGATAATATTTCTTTGCTTCTCCTATTATACATAAAAATAAATAAATTTTTTTAATATATATATATTTAGATAATTTTTAAAACTCCAACTTGAAACTACTCCCCGATTTGAATTGGTAGTTTATAAATTTTTCTATTTTTATTTTTTATAAATGCTAATCTAAAATTAATTTTCTTGTTTAGAGAGAAAAAAAACGTGTCCTTTAATTGTTCCATGCAAAATCAGTTATTTTTTAAAAAATTCTGAAATTGTGAATTGTGAAAAAAAACTGTGTCATTTATATTTTTTTTAAAATAAATTTGAAACTCCATCAAAGTTGGAGAATTGTCCAAAATATACATGTGTCAATTTTCCACTTGTCATCACAACATATATATATGTTTTTAAATAAAATAAAAAAAAAATATATATATATATATATATATATATATATATATATTATTTTAAAACTTCAACTTGAAATTACACCCTAATTTTAATGATAATTTTTTATTTTTTATGAATGATATCTAAAATTAATTTTCTTTTTTAGAGAGAAAAAACATTTCCTTTAGTTGTGCCATGTAAAATAAGTTATTTTTAAAAAAATTCAAAATTCTAAAATTTTGAATTGTGAAAAAAAAATGTGTCCTTTACATCTTCTTTAAAATAAGTTTGAAACTCCAACAAAGTTGGAGAATAGTCCAAAAAATTTACATGTGTAAATTTTATGTTATACCACTTGTAATCATAGCATTTCTTTGCCTTTCCTATTATATAATAATAATAATAGTAATAATAATAATAATAATAATAATAATAATAATAATAATATAGACTATTTTTAATATTAAATATTTTTCAATTTTTATTTATTACTATTACATTACCTAATATATAATATTTCATGTTTTCATGTGACCTTCATTAACTTTCCGCTTTATTTAGTATCATTATTCATTTATATCCTTCAATATAATATATACCAACATGTAATTTTTTAATCTTGATGTAAATATTTATATTATTTTAAATTAATACTCGAAATTATTAAATTATTTAAATTGATTAATAATATTTTTTAGTATTATATAGTAAATTTTTTAATATTTTAATTTAGTTATTTATAATTAATTAATTAAAAAATAACTTATATATGACTTTTTCTGGTTATGATATGGCTAAAAGTAGTTGTTAGTTAATAATTAATTAGTTATACATTACATGTGGCTAATTTTAAGGCTACCATTTGGCTTAAGGAGAGGCTTTTTCCTCTCCTTTTAATAATATATAGATTTATTTAAAAGGAAATTTTTTTCTTCCTATACTATATTTGAAGCTTATTTACTAAAATTGTCTATAATTAGTATATTACCCTCCCTAAATAAGTTTTTCTTACCATTTATAGACAATCCATTATTAGTGCCTTAAATTAGGGGATTTAGTTACACTGTTTTTTCTTTTCTTTTTTTCTCTCCTCCCCTCAATTTCCCTATTCTCTGCTGCCTCTCTCCACCCAAAATTTTCGTAATTGAGAGCCAAAATTCGTGGGCAGTGAAGCCACGCTTTATATGAAGTTAATGCAGAACATACTTGTACTTCACCAAGCTCTGTTTCACTTTGCATAAGATCGTGTCATATTACTTATTTATGATTAGCGTCTCGTTGGACTCATAAATCAGCCAAGGATTCATGATTTTCATTCAACAAATCTTTTTTTTTTTTTTTTTTTCTTGTATATGTTCAGATTAATTTAATGCCATGGTTCTTGACTGAACAAATCAATAAAATCTACTAGTATGATAAAAGGAGAAGATTTTTGTTGACTCTGACAGAGTTTTAAGAAAAGATCTTATATAGTGGGAGGCTTCAGCTCAAAGTAAACTAATCCCATATATATTTTTAGGTTGAAGTAAATTTGACATGTATATCATGATCTGTTCCAAACTGCTGCAAAGGCATATGCACTGAATCTCCTTTCATATCTTTTTTCCATGTTGGCTATCTCAGAGCAATGTTACTGTCAAATTTAGATATACTAATTTGCTAACATTTGTATCTCATCAAGCAAATGGTACATGAAATATGAGTAAGAGAGAATAACAAAAAAAAGAAAAATATATAGTAATTTGAGATAGGAAGTTGAAGTTCAGAGTCACAAACACAAAAGGTACAATTCTTCTAAGAATGGGAAGGACCCAACAATAGCCATGTACCCAACTTGAATTACAATGGTGAATATCGCAAACAGGACATATATATTAATGATCTCGAGATTAGTTGGAGTTGAAGCCTAAGTAGAACAGAGAGATGATAAATTTGTATGTTACAACAACATACAAATTAAAAAATAAATTTTGTACAAATTTTATACAAATTTGATACATCTACAATATCATATAAACTAAAAATAAATTTTATACAACTAATTAACTTATCTACAACTTTTATACGTACTAAAAATAAATTTCATACAACTAGTTATATAATATACACTTATTTACAACTAATCTACAATAACATACAACTTAAATATAATTTTCATACAAATTTTATACAATATGTCTTTATATTTTGTAAGTGGTGTGTTCTTCTTCCTTTTTGAAATTCAATCGAAACTCTCTCTCTTAATACAATTCTGATACGTATGAATAACTTTATGTAAAAAGATAGTATTGATAACTTTAATACAAATTTTATACAACAATTCATATATTATATAACTATTTTTCAACTTTCATACAACATTCAAATAAAAAAAAAAATTATAACTACAACATAATACAATTTACATACGATTATAATACAACTTCACTACAATTTCGTAAGTATATTGTATGTCATATCTTCTTCTTCTTCTTCTTCTTCGAGTTTCAATCTGAAATTCAGCCAAAATCAAGTCTAATCTTCACCAAACACCCTCAAAATTGAGATATAAACTCAAAACAATATTTCAATTGTTCGCAACAACACCCAATCCAAAAAAATAATGATTTTTGAAATTTCAAATTCCAATTCAAAGCTTTTTTATGGCTATAAATGGTGGAGAGTCAAACACCTTCAAAATTTGTTGATTGACAATTTCAATTTGAACATTAATTGTGCAACATGAATGAGAGAGAGAGAGACAGAGAGAGATAGAGAGAAAAAGAGAGAGAGAGAGAGAGCGCACGAGAGAGAGATACATGCAGAAATAACTGATTCCTTATTCAATTCCTAATATAAAGGGATACACATTTAAAACTAATTTGTATATAATTGGTAAATTATATATAGCCATGTAATTAAGTTAAAACTTGATCAGGAAGGTTAATAACGTTTCATATATAATATAGAAGGTAAAAAATCCCTTTATTTATTTATTTATATACCAAAGTTTGATTGTATTGAAGTTAAATAAGAAAGAATAATCTTTAAACCTTGTGATATTAAATATGATATATATGAGTTTTGTGGCTCTAAATTATGTTATTAAAATTAAATTATAAATTTAAAAGAATATCGTTATATAGTGCTACATAAAATAAAACGAAAAGTAAATAGTTTCATATATTTCTATGAAGAAAAAGAAAACAACCTAGTTGTTCAATTGTGCAAATTAACTCTTTCCGGACAATGGAGAATGTTCCCCCGTCTTTTTGCATATTTGGGTCTTCCACATTGTATTTATCCTTTTTGATTATGTAGGGTTTGGGGTCTATGCCTAACCCACACAATGATTTCTTTTGTTTATTAAAAAAAGAAAAAAAAAAAAGGTCTTCCACATTTTGTCTAAGTTTTGAACTATCCAAATAGTGAGGACTACTCCGTGATATTTAAGAACAATAACTCAAAATACTTACTGGTCGTTTGAATTCTGTACTTGTATTAAACATACAGAAGTTGAATAGTTTTATAATATTTATTTTTATTATTACTTATTATTGTATTAAATTGTCAATTAAATCTATTATTACGACTTATAACAATGAATGACTTATTTTATATATAGAAACCAGCTTGGTGTGGTGGAATTGTTATATTATTTCTATTTTCTAGTTTACCCTTATTATTGTTTTATAACTTCATGTACTATTTACCGAACTTTTTTCTTTTTTGCATCACCTCATTACCTTAAATTGTCTTCATCATATTTAAGCCCTTCCTTTTCGTATACTCTTACTGTCACTCACTATACATGTTTCTTGTCACTTTCTTGTTATCTTTTTTGTTTTTTGTTTTTGTGTTTTGAGTTTGATCATTTTAATCTTCACAGTAATTAAAGGTGTTTTAGTAAGTCTATCAGTTATCATGCATTATGCTACAATCAAATTAAACACAAAAGATGTTATTGAAGTACAACAAACAATACAGTTTATTCAAATATTATTTTAACGACATAATACAATGCAATGTAAAATGAAGTTATGAAAAACATATTGTTTATTTTTTGTTTCAGATAACAATTGAATTTATACATAGTTTTAAGGATATGTGATTCAGTTTGATACAAATAACGAATAATATAACGAAAATTAAAGTCAGTAGATAAATGGAGAAGAAATGCAAACCACAAGCCTTGGATAATCATGGCCTTGACTGATTCTTCCAAGATGAACAATAAATATAAATGGAACCAGACGAATAAAGTAATGTATAAAATAATAAAAGTTGTTTTCTTTTCTTTGTATTGATGATTGTTTCTCAGATGCCTTTGAACAATTACATTGCCCCTTTATATAGCATGGGGATAATATTTTATACAAGGCAAGAATCTGTTTACAAGGTAAAATATCTCTTGATTTGCTGATTTAACGGTCTTATTGATTGACGCCGTGATTCTCGCTGAGATGCTTACTTATCACAGAATTTTGGGTCCTTTCGTCATTCAAATTTGATAACTTACCCTAGTACATTTCCCGGAATCAAGCTCGATAGACTCATCTCCGGCACTATGGCTTCGTATTCTGATTCGATGTTGTTCGGTCTCGACCTTCGATCTTTGGTACCTCAATATTCCGCTTCGATGTTATTCGGTCTCGATCTTCGATCTTTGGTACCTCGACCCCGGTTTACCGAGCAGTAATTAAGAATGATACCAACCATATAGACTCGAGCCTAATTTGTCCATATGTAGGCGGTCCCGAGTTCAACCCCATACAAATAGTCCCCTCGTTTTTTGGAGAGTAATGACGAAAAACGATATGAGCCGCAACGTTTTGGTTAGGTTGAATGGAGACATACTTATGACGCGTGTGGCACGAAAATTGAAGCATCCCATCAAAGGAAACGAATCATTATACTGATAAATGATGGTGGAACTGTGACGGACGTGGTACGTATCGAAAACGTCTCATCAGAGACAAACTTGAGACAAACCTCTGCAATATCAGGTACATGCCAATTAATGCTTCGCCGCTTTGGGACGCGAACCGCCGCTTTTGAGGGGTTATAAATACTCTTCTTCATCTTCAATTTCAGGCGCTTAAGTTATCTGATCAATTGAATCATTCCCTTCTTCAATTTCTCTAAGTTTCCTTGCAAGTGATCTCCCTTTTGTTCTTATCTTACACCTGCATCTTCTAACTTCTTTATCTCTTAACAACAATGGCAAAGACCTCTAAATCCGTTCCTCAGAGTCAGACCCCTTCTTCCTCTCAACCTACTGAAGATCCTCAACCTGTTGATGTTGAGGAAACCATGGCTGAACCTCCTTTGAAGGCGTTTGTACCGACTGCATGTTCAATCGGTGCAGACTTTAAAATAGATAAGACCTCTTCTATACGGGGCCGGTGTGAACCAGTCACGAGGTACATTTGTTCGATTACGGACAAAGTCCTTAATAAGGTCAAAGAAGACTGTAATTGGATCGACAAGTGTGTGTTTGTTCCTTCACCGAAAGAGGAGATCACCACCCACGTGGAGGGTTATTTGAGTGTTTACACTTACCCCTTCACGTTGGGCCCTTTGGACCCGGTTATCGTTGCCTTTTGCAAAAGGTACGTAGTAACATTGGGTCAGATCCACCCGTCTTTCTGGAGATTAGTCATTCTCCTTCGCTTTTTTGCAAGCAAGATCAACGGGCATCCTTTCACCGTCGATCACCTTATGCGGTTATACAGTCCCCGACTTTTCCGAGGGGGGTTAATAAAACTTGCTTGCCAGGCAAGCAAAGTCCCCTTCTCTAGCATCGATGAGGATAGGGACCGAGGCTAGATGGACCGATTCGTTCGAGTGAAGACATCGGACCTGATTCCGGCCGAATACATGTTGTTCCCCGAGAAATGGAACATGAACCGTAAGTGTTATCCTATATCTCAACATGTTCAATGTTTTTCCCTTCGTCACTTTACTAACCAGTTTCATATGATGTAGCCGTATCTCGGATGTCGGCCGCGATTCCTCATCTGAAGGAATGGGTCGAAAGAATAGTGTCCCAGATACCCTATTCGGAACGTGCTTGGCGTGAGCTCTCGAAGGGTCGATGGGAGGCCCGACTCCATGGTGAGACAGGTTAAGTTTGAACTCAGCATTTCAGGTTATTGATTTCTAATTTGCTTTACTCTTCATTTGTAGGTTTATCGAAGGACGTTGAAGTGAGGCCTGCGTCCACTGGTGATGAGGTTCCCTGCGAGCCCCCTCTTTCAAAGCAGGAGAAAGAGAAAAAAAGGAAAGAAACCCCCAGTTCTTCATAGCCCGGGAAAAGAGGCCGAAGAAAAAGATAGCTTGTAAGCCCAAAGAGCAACATTGATGACCGAATACTATCCTCAAACTCACTTCGTCGATTGAGGGACGAGTCTGAAAGAGATGATGATTTTGACTTTTTGGGTAGCGAACCGTCCCAAATTGAAGGATGGGGAGTCCCCAAGCTGAGAGCCGATGAAACAGATCTTCATCGAGTCGGGGGCTCCGAAATGGGGGCAAGAGCTGGGGCTTCTACTGATGCAAGGGGGCTTCACAGGGAGTCTTAGGCCCCATCGAGCTGATAGACTCTCCTTCCTTCTCGGAATCGACACTCAACCAGGCCCAAGCAGCAAAAGAACGTTCCCCGGGCGAGGGCCATGTACCGGAAGGCCCTTTCCGTGGTTTCTTCGATGGCGTGGATTCGGCGTTCGCAGAAGATACCTTTGGGCTCGGCAACCTGGAAGTACCGAGGAAAAGTCCATCCACCGGCACGAGCGGGGTTTCTTTCGATCCGAAGTTGGTCGATAGATTTCCTGCTCCGAGTTCATACCCTGATCGGAAATGGATCACATCCTTTGCCATTCCTGAAGATGCTAAGGTCCTTTCCGATCCTGTAGGTGTGGCCAGCTATCTTCGGTGTTTGGTGACCGAAGAAGATCAGGCCAATATGAACGAAGTAGATGCACCCTGCTTGTTCAATGAAGCTCGGCGGGCATTGAATAGGGTAATTTTCTGGCAAGCTTTATCTGGTGTTTATTATTTTGTACTTTAAAACTTTGGCTAACTGTAACACTTTCCTTTGTGCTTACATGCTTCGGTACTTCACCATGAGGCCTTCCTTCGATTCCGAGAAGAATCGGGACGCTATGAATGGCTTGAAGGGGAAATGATGAACCTTCGTGCTGAATTAGATCTTACCTAGAAAGACAATTCTGGCTTAGTCGAGCAGGTGGGGCAACAACTCGATCAAATCACCCAACTTCGATCTGAGGCGAGCACGGCTAAAGCTGAAGCCAATGAATGGAAGAGCAAGATGGATCAGCTGGCTTCAGAAAAAGAGGCCTTCCATGCTCAATTAGTTTCAGCAGAAGCTCAACTTAGGGAAGTAAAAGGGAGAATCGAGGTTCTGACTAAGAGCACCGACGAACTCCGGTCCCAAGTCAGCGTGATCACCTCGGATCGAGATGCTTTAGCCAACGAGCTGCATACGGCAAAATCGGAGGCTGCTGCAATCAAAGTTGAGGCCGATGAGCTGGTGGCCCAATACAAGGCCGATGCAGAGGTTGCTCAAGATCAATCAAAAAATTTGGTTGATCACATGACGTGGCAAACTCGCCTGTTCGTCCTCGAGGAGATACATTCTCAGGGCTTCGATCTATCGACCGAGATCGAAGATGCCAAAAAGACCGAGGCCGAAGCCAGAAAGCTAGCCTTTCCGGAGGAAGATAATTCCGAGAGCTCTGAAGAATGAGGCGCCCCTTTCTTTTCATTTTTGACATTATCTAATGAAATTCCTATTTTTGTAATCGTATTTTTTTGTGTGTATATATAAAAGCCCTTTTCCCTTTCCTTCTTTCCATGGTTTTCATTGCTGATTTGGTTTAACTCTTACCCTTAGAACTGAGGGTTTGCCTCGATAAATTTTCTGTCCCCTTGAATTCTATTAACTCGATTTGGCCTTGGCCATTTAAAGTTTGGGATCTGCCTTAGTAGGTTTTTCCCTTGAGTTCCAATAATTCGAATGGCCTTAGCCTTTTAAGGTTATGGGGTTTGTCTCAGTAGGCCTTAGTAGGTCTTATTTCCCTTCGAGTTTCATTAACTCGGTATGGCCTTAGCCTTTTAAGGATCGGGGTTTCCCTCAGTAGGTCTTATTTCGCTTCGAGTTTCATTAACTCTGTATGCCCTTATCCTTTTAAGGATCGGGGTTTGCCTTAGTAGGTCTTATTCCCTTTTGAGTTTCATTAACTCGGTATGACCTTAGCCTTTTAAGGATCGGGGTTTGCCTTAGTAGGTCTTACTCCCCCTTCGAATAAATTTGCTTTTCAAGTAGTACCATTTCTAGTGACTTATGTTCCAGTTGTTTGGTAGTTGTTTGCCATCCATTGTCCCAAGCTTGTAGGATCCCTTTCCGGTGATTTTTATGAAAGAGTAAGGTCCTTCCCAGTTCGGTCCCGATTTCCCTTCATTCGGATTTCGTGTGTTGGGTGTGACCGTCCTAAGTACTAAATCTCCGATGTTGAAGTGTCGAAGGTGGGTTCTCCTGTTGTAGTATCTTTCGATCTTTTGTTTTTGAGCGGCCAATCGGACGAGGACAGCTTCCCTTCTTTCATCCAATAGTTCCAGATTCTTATTCATAGCATCGTGGTTCGATTCTTTGATCGCACAGCGAAATCTGACACTTGGTTCACCGACTTCGATCGGTATCAAAGCTTCGGCACCGTAAACCAGGGAAAAAGGAGTGGCTCCTATGCTCGATTTCTTGGTCGTGTGATATGCCCACAGGACTTCGGGCAATATTTCCTTCCATTTCCCCTTCGTATCGGTTAACCTCTTTTTGAGATTTCGAAGTATTGTTTTGTTGGTAGATTCGGCTTGTCCATTCCTACTGGGGTGGTAGGGCGTTGATAGGATTCTTTTGATCCTGTTATCTTCGAGGAATTTTGTCACTTTGCTGCCGATGAACTATTTCCTGTTGTCACACACGATCTCTGATGGCATTCCAAACCGACATATGATGTGATCCCAAAGGAACTCGATTACTTCTTTTTCCCTAACCTTCTCATATGCCTGTGCTTCCACCCATTTAGAGAAATAATCAGTCATAAAAAGAATGAATTGAGCCTTACTAGGTGTGTAGGGAAGAGGACCAACGATATTCCCCACTTCATGAACGTCCACGGTGATAAGACCGAGTGTAACGTCCCTCTGGGTCGATGGATCATCGGGGCATGCCTTTGACATTCGTTGCATTTTCGAACGAACCCCTTCGCGTCCTTTTCCATGTTGACTCAATAATAACCGGCTCTGATTATTTTTCGGATCAGGGGTTCGGCACCGGAGTGATTCCCACAAGTGCCTTCGTGGATTTCTCTTAAAATGTATTCAGTGTCACCCAATCCCAGACATATCGCGAGAGGGCCGTCGAATGTTCTTCTAAATAAAGTTCCATCATCGGACAAGCAGAATCAAGCCGCCTTTGTACGCAAGGTTCTTGATTCTTTTGTATCTGAGAGGAGTTTTCCGGAGTTGAGATATTCTATATATTTGTTCCTCCAATCCCAGGTTAGACTCGTCGTATTGATCTCCGCGTGGCCTTCTTCCACTACCGATCTTATGAGCTGCACGACCTTTTCGGATTCGATCTCATCATCTTCGACCGATGATCCCTAACTGGCGAGGGCATCCGGTTCGCTGTTTTGCTCTCGAGGTATGTGTTGTAAGGTCCATTCTTTGAACCTATGTAGCATAACTTGTAGTTTCTCTAAATACCTTTGCGTCCGCCCTTCTCTGACCTCGAATGTTCTGTTGACTTGATTCACCACAAGAAGGGAGTCGCACTTAGCTTCGATTATTTCCGATCCCAGGCTTTTGGCTAGTTCTAAACCTGCAATCATGGCCTCATACTCTGCCTCATTGTTAGTTAACTTTACAATCTTGATAGATTGTCGAATTGTGTTACCGGTTGGGGACTTTAGCACGATGTCAAGCCCCGATCCCTTCGCGTTCGAGGCACCATTTGTGAATAGGGTCCATACTCCCGAAGGAGTCCCTGACCCGACCAGTAGCTCTCTTTCGACCTCGGGTATTAGGGATAGTGTAAAATCGGCAACGAAATCTGCCAACACCTGAGATTTGATGGCAGTTCGGGGTCGATATTTGATATCGTACCCGCTTACTTCGATAGTCCATTTGGCCAATCAGCCGGAGAGCTCGGGTTTATGCATTATGTTTCTTAACGGGTAAGTCGTTACGACGCATATGGGATGACACTGGAAATAAGGCTTCTGTTTTCTGGAGGCGCTCAACAAAGCGAGTGCCAGTTTTTCCAAGTGAGGGTACCTAGTCTCGGCCTCGCCTAAGGTTCTGCTAACGTAATAAATTGAAATTGCGTACCTTGCTCTTCTCGAACTAGAACTCCACTTACCGCTACCTCCGAGACAGGAAGGTAAAAGTACAGCTGTTCACCTATCTTCGGTGTATGTAGCAAGGGCGGGCTAGACAGGTACCTTTTGAGCTCTTCTAAAGCATGTTGTCATTCCGGTGTCCATGAGAAGTTGTTCTTCTTTTTCAACAGATTGAAAAATCGATGGCTTTTATCGGATTATCTTGAAATAAATCGTCCCAAAGTGGCTATACGGCCTGTCAACTTTTGTACAACCTCACATTATCTACGACTGTGATATCCTCGATAGCCTTGATCTTTTCGGGGTTGATCTCGATTCCACGATTCGAGACCATGAAACCGAGGAACTTGCCCGAGCCCACACCAAACGTGTATTTTTTGGGTTCAACTTCATGTTGTACTACTTCAACACGTCGAATGTTTCCTGCAAATGGTTGAAATGGTCCTCTACTCGCAGGGAATTAACTAACATATCGTCAATATAAACTTCCACCATTTTTCCTAGTTGTTTTTCGAACATTCGGTTTACTAAGCATTGGTAAGTGGCTCCTCCATTTTTTTAACCTAAATGGCATCACGTTGTAACAGTATGTGCCATATTTAGTGATGAAGGATATTTTTTCTTGATCAGCCAGGTCCATTCGTATTTGGTTATAGCCAGAGTAAGCATCGAGAAAACTAAGGGTCTCATGGCTAGCGGTAGCATCGATCATGCGATCGATGTTGGGTAAAGGGAAAGAGTCCTTTGGACATGCCTTATTTAAATCCTTATAATCTACACACATTCTTAGTTTATTCCCTTTTTTAGGGACTACTACTACGTTTGCTAACCATTCCGGGTATTTGACCTCCCGAATGGACCCTATTTTTAGAAGTTTATTTACCTCATCCTTGATGAATGCGTGTTTGATCTCGGACTGAGGCCTCTTTTTTTGCTTGACCAGTCGGAACTTCTTATCTAGGCTCAGCTTGTGAATAGTTATCTCTGGCGGTATTCCTGTTATATCAAGATGGGACCAAGTGAAGCATCTTCGTTAGTTATTTAAGGAATTGGATAAATTTTGTCCTGAGCTCGGAGCTTAGGCCCCAACCCAGATATGCCTTTCGTTCGGGCAGGTCTTCTCGGAGTGTGACTTGCTCGAGTTCCTTAACCGTCAATTTGGTGGCATCTGACTCATCGGGGTTGATGAAAGATCTGGGGATTCCGTAATCGTCATCCTCGACATATGTTTGTTTATCTTCGTTTGTCGAAGATGATGTCAGTGATTGCTATTTTATCTTGTTCTCGACCCTTTGCGAAGGAACTGATGGTGCTGGTGTTATTTCTTCCACCGCGAACATCTCTTTCGCAGCCGATTGTTCCCCGTAAACCGTTATAATTCCATCTGGTGATGGGAATTTCAACACTTGGTGCAGCGTCGAAGGCACGACTCTCATGTCGTGGATCCATGGTCTGCCAAATAGAGCGTTATACCTCATGTCCCCTCCGATTACGCAGAACTTCGGTTCTCGAATGGTTCCGGCAGTGTTTATCGGTAACATTATTTCTCCCTTGGTGGTTTCACATGTCATATTGAACCCATTGAGTACTCGGACTGTAGGAACAATTCGATCCGTCAGGCCGAGTTATTCTACGACCCATGATCGGATTATATTGGCCGAACTGCCTGGGTCGATCAATACGCGTTTTACTCTAATTCTGTGTATAAGCACAGATATTACTAATGCGTAATTGTGGGGTTGCATAATCCCTTCCGCATCTTCCTCGCTAAAATGTAAGATCCCTTCCGTCGCGTAATCTCGAGTGCGCTTTTCGCTAGTGATGGATATCTTGGTGCATTTCAGCATCGGACCTTGAGGGGCATCTACTCCGCCGATAATCATCTTGATCGTGTGTTGTGGCTCTTCCTGGACTTGCCTGTTTATTTCTGTTTTCGAAATGATTCTTTGCTCGGTCGCTCAAAAATTCTCGAAGATGTCCGTTTTCGAGCAACCTTGCTACCTCCTCTCTCAATTGTCGGCAATCTTCTGTTCTATGTCCGTGAGTACCGTGATATTTGCATATCAGATTAGGATCCCTTTGGGCTGGATCCGATTGTAACGGTCGAGACCACTTAGTGTCTTTGATGTGACCGATAGCTGATACGAGAGTAGCCGCATCAATATTGAAATTATACTCTGATAACCGTGGTGCCTCTTGATGACCGGTGGTTCTCTCGAAGTTGCCTTTAATTATGGGCCCTCGCTTATTCTGACCTCGATCATTTCTCCTTTCATGTCTCAGGGAGTTTTGCTATCCCCATGGTATGGCCGATATCGTACTCTATTCAGTCTTGGTTCACGATAAATCTCCCTTCGAACTCTATCATGAATTCTGACAGGATAAATGGATCCCGAAGGGGCTCCAAGTTGATCATCTTCGACTCTGATTTTCGATTGGTATCGGTTACGTACATCGGCCCATGTGACGGCAGGATATTCTATCAAGTTTTGCTTGAGTTGCTGTGAAGCCGTCGAGCTTCAAACGTTGAGCCCTTGGGTGAAGGCCTGAACAGCCCAATCGTCAGTGACCGATGGCAAGTCTATCCATTCCATATGAAAACAAGATACGAATTCTCTGAGCATCTCGTTCTCCTTTTGTCTGACTTTGAATAGGTCCGATTTTCGCGTTTCAACTTTGATGGTGCCTGCATGTGCTTTTACAAAGGAATCTCCAAGCATAGCGAAGGAGTCAATGGAATTAGGGGGTAAGTTATGATACCATGTCATGGCTCCCTTCGACAAGGTTTCCCCGAACTTTTTCAAAAGAATGGATTCGATCTCGCCGTGTTCCAAGTCGTTCCCTTTTATAGCGCATGTGTATACGGTCACATGCTCGTTTGGATCGGTCATTCGATTGTACTTGGGGATTTCCGGCATGCGAAATTTCTTGGGTATTGATTTTGGAGCGGTGCTCGATGGGAAAGGTTTTTGTACAAATTTTTTGGAATCCAGGCCCTTTAATATCGGGGGTGCTCCTGGGATTTGATCCACCCTGGAGTTGTACGTTTCCACCATTTTGTCGTTTGCCTCGATTTTTTTCTCTCCGGATTCAACTCGTCTGCTTAATTCCTCAAGCATCCTCATAATCCCAGAGTTTGCCCCCGATTCACCTTCATTCGGCTCTCTCGTAACTGGTTCATTCCTAGGAACAGTTCCCCGAGAAGGTCCGAGCTCAACTTTGTTCGATATTTGGCTTTGATTTTGTAATTGAGCAATGGCTGCCTGCTGGGATTGCAACATATCAAAGATCATTCTGAGGCTTATCCCGTCCCTTTCGTCATTTTGGGGACTTTGTGTCGTTGATCAAGGTTCCCTACGAACGTCATTTGACGGGCCAGTAGTTTGATCTGCATCGACTGCCACTTGTGAATTAGCGTCGATCGGAACTTCATCACCGGGTGCTGTGTTATTGTTTTCTCGTTGATGATCAAATTCATTATCGATGTACAAAGGCATAGATTGTGAATGCGACATAGCTGTACTGCAACCTGAAATCAGAGATACTTCGAAGAGCAAGTGTAAAACAATTTGCGTGACAAAAAATTGTATCAAGCACTCACTATTATCCTTAATCCCACGGTGGGCGCAAACTGTTTACCCTTGGTTTCGGATAACAATTGAATTTATACGTGGTTTTAAGGATATGTGATTCAGTTTGATACAAATAACGAATAATATAACGGAAATTAAAGTCAGTAGATAAATGGAGAAGAAATGCAAACCACAAGCCTTGGATAATCATGGCCTTGACTGATTCTTCCAAGATGAACAATAAATATAAATGGAACCAGACGAATAAAGTAATGTATACAATAATAAAAGCTGTTTTCTTTTCTTTGTATTGATGATTGTTTCGTCAGATGCCTTTGAACAATTACATTGCCCCTTTATATAGCGTGGGGATAATCTTTTATACAAGGCAAGAATCTGTTTATAATGTAAAATATCTCTTGATTTGCTGATTTAACGGTCTTATTGATTGATGCCGTGATCCTGCCGAGATGCTTACTTATCACGGAATTTTCGCTCCTTTCGTCATTCAAATTTGATAACTTACCCTAGGACATTTCCCGGAATCGAGCTCGATAAACTCATCTCGGACACCATGGCTTCGTATTCTGATTCGATGTTGTTAGGTCTCGACCTTCGATCTTTGGTACATCGATATTCCGCTTCGATGTTATTCGGTCTCGATCTTCGATCTTTGGTACATCGACCCCGATTTACCGAGCAGTAATTACGATTGATACCAACCGTATAGACTTGAGCCCGATTTGTCCATATGTAGGCGGTTCGGAGTTCGACCCCATACACATATGTCTTAACAGGCTCTTAATTAGACTTTTATCAAAAACAAATTTAAATTCATACTTAGTAGGCGTTTGGACATAAAAATTATAATTTTTTTAAAAAAGTAATATTTGGAGTTAAGTTGAAAAAAAAACTTATCTATGTACAAATGGATCCTTAGTTTTTTTAATCTAAAGTGCTACGAGCGTACAATACTTTTAAGAATAGTATCGTGATATCTGAAATTCTGAATCGTGTACCGGAAGATGAGTGAATCATTGACCAATTTCAGTCAAATTTTAGTCTAACGGAAAACCAAAAAACAAGTTACCAAATATTTTAGAGGAGAAGAAAGAATAATAAAATAGTTCATCCCAGCTTAGAGTGAGGAAGAGGGCCATTCTTTTATTATTCCTTTTTAGGGTGACTTCACTATTATTGATGTGCTTATAAAAGACTAAGAACATTTTATTATGATAAGACCAATGTGATCTCTACCTTAAAGTGAGAGTGCCTGCTGCATATGGGTGTGATTATTGAAATATTAATTAATTGGAATGTTAAATGATATAGTATTCACCGACAGATGTTTGAATCGGAATGAAAGAGAAATTGGGACCCTTGCATGTGCCAAATTGGAAATCTCTCACCTATCATCATTCACCATCTTGGATTCAAAGACATGAATCACCGACACCTCTCATTTTTGATAAAACTTTAAATGATAGGTTTGAATAGGGAAAAAACCCATTGATGCTTAATTTTACACGAAACTTGCTTACGTTAAGGAGCCGGTTTTCCGCTCATGCAGAATAATTAAAATGTGAAACCAGTCGAGCTAAAGCGTCGGATTTTCTTCGCCGAAAAATTGTAGTACACACTTATGCTAGTTAGTGTGATTGTGTAAAGGGTTCAAAATTTGTTTTAGGTCTCATATTCAAATACTAGATGTAGGGTTATACATAGGTTGGGTTGGTTCGGATTTTTCAATTATCAAACCAAATTAATTGAGTCAAAATTTTAAATATATAAACCCAAACCAAACCAAACCAACAAAAGTCGGATTTTTCAATCTCGCTTTTTCAGTTTTCTCTGGGTTTTCTATTTTTTTTCTGGTAAAATTTTCATAGCACAGAACATATAACTTGTGCTCCAAATACTTTTTTTGGTCTTCATAGGATACAATTATATAAGGTGTTACCCAAGAAAATTACACAAATAATGTGAAATGAATCATAATATTGTACTAAAATATTTAACAATAAAGATAATGAAATCGCATAAAAATAAATATTATTAATTAATAAGCCATAATGAAAATGAGCATAATCTAAAAGTACTAAGTAGTATACAACTATATAAGGTGTTACCCTAGAAAATAACACAAAATGTGAGATGAGTCCTGACATTGTAATAAAATATTCAACAACAAATATAATAAAATTGCATAAAGCCATAATGAAAATAAACATAATCTAAAAGTACTAAGTCATGTTACAATAAGTACAACTAATAAAAAAACTAAAAATCATTAAGTACATGATTAAAGAATAAAAAAAAAGTTATACCTTTTCACTATTTCAACCAATGCAAAACTACAAAAATAAATATCCAACACTATATTTATTTTAGTATTGAATTGAATTTCTTTTGGTATTAGTATTGATTTGATTTTACTTTGGGCTTTATTTGAGTTACAACTCTTTATGGACTATAAAACATATTGGATCATTCAATAACTCTAAGTTCAAGCTTGAAATAACATGTCAAAAGAGAGAACTATGAAAAAGTTAAAAAAATATTTATAATTAATGTTATAATAAATATTTTTATGTATAAAATATTTTTAAAACTTGTATACATATAATGTCGGGTTTGGTTTCATTTTGACTTTGTTTAGTTAAAACTAAATCAAACCAATTATAATTGACTTTTTTTTTCAATACCAAACCAAATCAAATAAAATTATAGTCGAATTATTTTTTCAGTTTGACTCGGATTATCGATTTTGGTGGTATTTGTCAGTTTTCGTTATGTACCCCTACCTAGACTAACACTGCACACTAGTAATTTTCTTGAATCTCCTTATATGAATTTCTGGCTCCACTATTATATGAAAGCATACGAGTTGATAAGTTTTAATACTTAAATATTTGAAATAAAATTCTTTATGTTGACTGGCTAATATTATAAATTCTTTTTTGAATAAAGTCAAGTTTGTATTAATCAAAAGTATATTTGTACTATGCCAAGTAGTTGCTGACCGACTACTTTTCTGAATATAAGTCTAATCCTAGATTACAAGTTTTCATCCATGTCTATTACACATCTAGGAATTGCTCATAAGACTAGAGACAGAAGATGTACACTATATTACATATAAAAAAAATACTAAGGAGATCGATCTAAGCTGTGTAATGTGTGCTGTCAGGATGGATATCTTCTGCCTCTAGTGTGCACATAAAGGACAATCTCTCTACAGATTCTGTGCTCCTTAAAAGTGCCTTGCAAGAATCTAATCATGTTTCTTTCCCTCCATATACTGTAAACTAGCATAAACACATAGCTAGCAACGGTACCACGCCCTGTCTTCTTTCTAACCATGCGACATGCCCAACTGAGCTCCTCTTTCCAACCAGATGTTCCTTCCCATGCCTAACCAAACCAGTAGTCTGCTCCACACTCTTCTTGTTACTGAGCATTCAAAGAATAGATGTTCCAGTGTTCAGTACTTGCTTTGCAGAATGCATAATCATGAGGCACCTGCACACCAATTTTTTATAGTCTGTCCACTATAGCTAGTCTTTCATGTGCAGCTAACCATAAGATGAATTTGAATTTGGGATGGATGCTTGTCAACAAGACTATGTTCTTCTAAGGGACCTTTTGATATAGGGCATCAGCAGGAGGTAGGCTTGCTTAATTGAAAATTGCTCTTACACATGCAATATCTTCAGTCTATCAATTAAGAAGCCCTACATAGATTGACTCTTCAGGGTCTCTCTTGTCTCTAAAATTTTCCTGATCACCCAAGCAGCAGCATTAGGTGTAGGCATGTGCTCCAAGTTCTGTTTTTTGATGTAGAAATTATGTACCCGTTTTATCCACAAACAGTTTTTTTAATTACAATAGCCCATAACTGTTTGAGCACAACAACTTTGTTCTAAATGCACAAATTTTTGACATTTATGCCACTAGCAGTTTGAGGCATACAAATTTTTCCCAGGATACCAGCGCTTTTTTTATGATGGATGCCGCACCAGTCCATAAGAATGATCTGCATACTGTTTCAATCATCTTCATAACCTTCTTAGGGAGGAGGAATATTTGTACCCAGTAGGTTTGAATACCAAACAATACTGACTTGATCAGTTGTAATTTACCAGAGTAAGAAAGCAGTTTGGCAGACCAACAATTGATTCTTCCTGTGATCTTCTCAATTAGGGTAGGCATTGATGAACAATTAACTTTTTAGATGACAATGGCACTCCCATATACTTGAGAGGAAAAGTACTTTCTTCAAACCCCAGTAGCTTCAAGATAGCCTGTCTTTCATATGCATCAATCCCAATCGGGTAAATAGAGCTTTTATCAATGTTAGCTTGTAGCCCAGAAGCTGCAGAAAACCTCTGAAAAGCACCCGGAAGGAGTTTGATGGATTTAATGTCTGCTTTACAGAACATGAGCAAATCATCAATAAAAGCATATATGGATGATGCCCAGCTTGCTACATCTAGGATGAAAATTGAAATCACAATTCTCTGCTAATTGCATCACTTCTCTTTGCAAGTACTCCATGGCAATGACAAAGAGGTATGAGAACATGATATCCCCTTGTCTAATCTCTCTTTTTTCTTTGAAATGGTTTTGTAAGTCCTCCATTTAGCATAAAGTAGTATGAGAGAGTGGTAACACATTCCATAATCCATTCAATGAATTTAAAAGGGAACCCAAGATCACTAAGCATTCTTCTTAGAAACCTCCAGTCTATAGTATCATAGGCCTTTCTTAAATCCACTTTAATAACACATCTAGGAGAGACACCTTTTCTATTGTACCCTTTGAACAACTCATGGCTATAGAATATGTTGTCAATGATACTTCTTCCTTCTATAAAAGCAGACTGTGAGTGCCCAATTAGATTACCAATCACCTTCTTGATTTTCAGTTGTAGAACCTTGGCAATAATCTTGTGCTAGGTATTACAACAAGCAATAGGTCTATAGTCTTTGATCTGAGATGGTGAGCTAACTTTAGGAATCGGTGTAATAGCTGTGCAATTCACTTTTCTCAAAAGTTTCCCTATTTCCAAGAATCTTTACACTACAGCATAAACCTGCTTCTTTATTAGGTCCCAGTTTTTGGTGAAAAACTCTATAGGATATCCATCAATCTCTGGAGCTTTGTCTGCTGGCATGTCTTTGATGGCTATGCTCTATCTCTTCTGTTTTCACTAGCTGTGTCAATGCACTTTTCTTCCATACTCAAGCATGGTCCTTTTTTTTTTTTTATAACTTCTGAGTTTGGACATATAATGTCCCCACTGCAATTTCCCATTAGCCCTGTGAAGAATGTAATAAACTCTGTTTCCACCTATGTAGGGTCTGTGAGTTTTATCTATGTGTCTTTATATACAGATGTGACTGCGTTTTTGTTTTGTCTGATCTTCCATTGTGCATGCAAGTACTTGGAGTTAGTGTCACCACACATAACCCAACTTGCCCTGGATTTCTGTCTGAGGGCTTGTTCTTCAATGTTACTCCATTTATCAATCTCAGCAAGCAGTTCCTTTTTCTGGTCAAATTAACTTTGGCAAAAAGGTTGAATGAGTATGGTGGCTTTTACAACCTCTAGTTTTTACCTAGTTTGATTAAGTCTTTATGCATATGAAGCCACATAATAATTCAAATCCTTTAGCTCATGCTTCAAATCCTGTAGCTTTCTACATATGCTAACCATAACATCTACACCTTTATTCTGATTCCATACCCTGTGTAACATTGCATGAAACTCAGGTAGTTCCATTACATTAGTAAATAATTTAAATAGTTTTGGGTGTAATCTCCTCTGTTGTCCACACCTCAGGAGTATAGGGGAGTGATCAGACATTCCTGGGTTAAGAAAGTCAACCTCCACATACTCATATTGCCGGAGCCAAGGGAAATTGCCTAATGCCCAATCTATCTTACTATAAACTCTGCTGGTAATATATTGCTTATTACACCATATAAAATGCCATCCAATTGATCTTAGTGGAGTCAGCTGCAAACTATTAAGTAGTCCCTGGAAGCCTTGGATCTCTGTAGATGTAACTGGTTGCCCAATTCTATCCTCAGTAGAGAGAACATTGTTGAAATCTCCACAGAGAATCTATGGTATACTTATAGGTGCACCAACCTGCTTTAGTTCAACCCACAATTCCTCCATGTGCTGCAGTGTATTCTTTGCATATACCACAGTGAGTACTGTGCTAAAGTGGCTAGTGACATCCTCTACTGAGCAATGAATGTATCGTTCCTTTGTTACTAATATCTGTACAGTCATACGATCTCTCCATAAGAGCCAAATTCTGCCATTGACTGTTGTGTTGTAATTACATCAATAGTTCCATCCTTTAGCTACTTTCTGAAGTATTTGTCTTGCTTTACTTTCTTTAACTCTGGTTTCCACACAATCCATGATGTCTATTTTATGTCTTTCCAGAATGAGCTTCAACTCTTTCTGTTTTGAAAGCTTGTTCAGCCATCTAATATTCCAAGTGCACACAATCATGGAGAATCTGCCATCCTCAGTGCACATACAAGACCTCTCCCTGTAGTGCTAGGCTCCTCAATTCTTAGGGAAGCAAATCTGTTGGCATTCTGCATTAGCATAGGATCATGCATTCTGCTATTTAGGATCACCATGTTTAGTAGCTTGTGCCGCTATGGCTTTGCCCTTTGTCCCTTTACTGTTCTGCATTAACCCACTCAGTTGATAAGGAGGGATTCTTCTGAAGGCAGGGAGACATGTTGCTGTGCCTCAACCTGGCTAGTCCCTGAATCAGTTCCTTCCAATTGTACTTCCTATTCTGTGCTTGGCATCTTTGCTTGCTAGACTGGTCCATTTATTCTGGGCTTCTTCCTATTCCTTCTCCTTTTCTTCTTTAGCCACTTCCTGGTAAGGTTCTTCCTTATGTTCTGAAGTATTCCTTCTGCAATTGTCTGAATCATGCCCAAATTTTATGCAGTCTACACAAAACTTTGGTCTCCAATCATATGCCACCTGCTGTTGAAAAACACAAAAGAGTGTATCAATTTCAATACACTCTGGTAAGGGCTGAGACACATCTGCTTCAATCAATACTCTAGCATATGATATCTTTTCCAGTTCTGCAGGGAATTTGTCTGTATACAATTATTTGCCTACTCCACTAGACAATTTTCTCAAAGCTTCAGGAGACCAAAAGCCCACTGGTAAGCCTGGGAACTTCACCCACAGGGTGCTAAGGCATTCCGGATCAAAGTAGAAATCAATTTCCCGATTCTTCAATATGAAAGATTTATTGCGATATGTATATAGGCCAGCATACATAACCAAATCTCTATCCTCTATCGTATGGAACTTAAAAATATAGTACTCTTCAGTATGATACAGTAACTTAGGCTTTGTAACAAAATTCCATACCGTTATTACATAATTGTCCATTGATCGGGCATATGGGATATCACCAAGCACATATCTAATAAAGGCCGAATTTCATAATTTCTCTTGGGATTTGATGTCTTTTGCGGCAATTTTATCCACCAAATTACCATCCCTTATCGATGGAGGAACATAGGTAAGAGGTTTCCCCATTTGCGATCCACGATTATTGACCTCCCCATTACTAGTCTCTATTGTGCCCTTTACCTCCATAGGTGTTGGATGTGTAGCAGTACCAATTTCAGAGAACTGAAGTCTGTGAGGTGCATGGATTTCCTTCTTCACTCGCTCGTTTTTACCTCCCATAATAGGAGATTTCTGTTTGGTAATCTCAAAATCTGCCTCAATGTCATTCTCTTCCTCGATTGATTGGAATTTTGAAGGGAGAAAGCTGCTAAATGTCAGTGGAATCCTCCTCTGTTGAATTTCAGTTGTCAGTGTTACCATCATCTCCATTAGTATCGTCGGACGATCGTCCTGTAGGCGGTGTTGGGTCATCTCTTCAGTAGACGGTATATGTTAGCATCCCTTGCTTAACTTGCGTCGAGACAAAAAAAGAAGACTCTTGCTCTAATTGACGTTGTTGACCAATATTATAAATTTAACATTCATAATTTAAAGACCTTTATATAAGAAATAAAAAAACAAAATGTTCAGACGTAATTACCATTTAATTATATTTTTTTGTCACAAGAGAAATAAGAAGTGAAGCAGTAGAGTTAGCCTGGAAGGGAATTAAGAGTGTCGATATTAGCAGGTCGTTTCATGGGTGCAAGCCTAATATAGGTTATGTCTACCGTGGAGGGAAAAAAAAGGATTTGAGCAAAATGGAAGAAGAAGACATATCTAGATTTGAATAAAAGTATTAACAAAGTGGACAAATACCCTTGAACTAATCCGCTTCAAATATTGAATTGCCAACGCGGTGAAACTTAAAGTTGGAGGTTTAAGGCTCTACGAGATTGCGAACTTTTGTCAAATGGGAACCATGTGGATGTGACAGAGTGTGTAAAGGAATTCTTTATTAATGGTGAACTGCTTAAAATCATAAATAACACTGTCATAACTCTGATCCCAAAAGTAGGGGTGGTAAATGGGCGGGTTGGACTGAATTTGGGCGGGTCAAGATGGGCTTAAGCAATAAATGAATAATTGTCCAACCATGCTCAAAGTTTACTTAGATTAAGATGTGTTGGGTCAAGATAGGCTAAACAATGAGTCATAACTCAACTCGCTCAATTTGAACCATCTTTTGTACTATATTTTTGAGAAACATAAAATATCAAGATGCTCTTCATTAATTACAAATGTTTTCACACATGCTTTTCCAAATAGAATTAATTTGTTGTACTTTCTGGATATAAAAGAAAAACTCAAAGCTGATTTAAAGTAATAAAGATATTCACTGGAAGCATTTCCTCATAAATTTACTACGTCATTCCTTTTCTGTTTCCTCCATCAATTGGTATAAAGAGATTTGGTTGCTTCTTTATATATCTCAGATAGAATTGTACTTTAATTTTTTACTTAGAAGTTAAGGATATTAAATTTAATTACAAATAAAACTCAATGCATTTACTATGTTTTTAATTCTTTTTCTGTTTCTTTCATCAATTGGTATAAATAAGATCTGGTTGCTACTTTATTTATCTTGTTACATTTGATAGAATTGCACTTTAATTTTTTATTTAGAAGTGAAGGATATTGAATTTAATTACAAATGAACTCAATGTATTTAATTGGCTGGTTAGTGAAATTTAATTACAAATAGAATTTTATACATAGGAAGCACAAACTTATTTAGGAAATTTTTTTAGAATTTGCTAAGAAACTATTTTATGTTATAAAATAATGACTTATTTTCATAAAAGTTATGTAATAAAAACGTTCAGATATTAAATCTGTGGAACTAAAAAAAGGGCCTAGTATAAGATTAGGAAGAAAAAAGAAAAAGCAATTTATTGGTTAGTAGCTGTCCACATTTAAAAAGAGTACACATTCTCACTTGACAGTCCTGCTATGGGCAGTTTGACGGGTCAGCTTTGGGCTGATTTATTTAATGGGTTAGGATGGGTTCTGCCCAAAACAATCCATCAGGAAAATTCTTTATGCCCAACTCATTAAATGCTGGGCGGGTTGGACGGATTGAATGGGTTTGGGCCACTTTTACCAGTCTTACCCAAAAGAAAAACATGCGGAAGGAGTAGGGGATTATAGACCAATTGCATGTTTTAATACAATACACAAAGTGATATCCAAGGTGATGTGCAATAGACTAAAGTATGTGTTGCCCACTATTAGATTGTGTGCCTTCCTAAATTACTAAAGAACTTGGTTCTTTACCTTACTCCTTACGGGTAAATGAAATAAATAGTAAAACAAGAATAATAATTTTTATGTGGAAAATCACCCAGCTCAAAGGTGCAAAAATCACGATCTACTACATAGGATTTTAACTTCAACTTCACTAGAACAAATAAGCCAAATGTACTGATTACAAGACTTGTAAACAAATATCCACACCCTTCTCCTACTTCTACTTCTTGAATGAATTACAAGTTACTCTAACTTGTACACTCAAACAAATACTCCAACTAACATATTTTGATTGATGTCTTGATTGCCACTCGATCTCCTATTACACATGAACTAACAGACTCAAGAAGAAAACTGACTTTCAGAACACACAAATGATCAACTTGAGTGTTGAATTGGAAATGCTATATGTCATTCTTCAGTTGTTGTGCAAAAGGATGGTCTTTACAGTCTATAGGAAAAGTATTTAACTTCCCAATACTCCGAGATCTTTGGGAGTCCTACACGTATTCAACCTCTCGTTTCACAGCAATCCTGAAGTTCTAAGGACTCATCGAATCTTGTGATTCTTTTCTTTCAACTATGCAGTCAAATATTCTTGGGCAACAACTCTTATCGCATCAAGAGTCCTTTCCAGCATATCGGACTATAGTAGCTTTGTGTAAAGTTACTGCCACCTTCAGCAACTACATTGAGGACCTGATTCTTAGTACACGTTCACTAGACACAATTATTAATCATCAAAATTCTCTCAACGGATTTTCTCTTTTTGATGATAATAAATTTTGTGCTCATGAACCAAGTAATAGCATTCATAAGCATACACAATACATCACAGTTGAGAACAGTAACAAATTGTGAACAACACAAACTTTGAACAGACATCTCCCCATCTTACAGAACAAGTACATCCCCCTCCCCCACTCTATCTTCCCCTTTTGGCATCATCGAAAAAACAACTGTGAGACAGATTAAGCAACAGTTAATGCAAGATTCATGGTCATTGAGGCTTGAACACAAGCACAGGAAACATCAAGATAAATAAACAATACTGATGACATAGACTATGTGAGAAGCATGTAAACAACATAAGAGAGTTCATTAAGCAGTGTCAAATTAAGCTCAGGGCCTTGAACTAAAACATTAAAACAAAATAAACTAAAACATCCTACAAACTACTTAGAGCTAGACAAGAAAAACAAAAGAACAAAGCACCACTGAGCAAACTAGAAACAGACACAAGACAAGGGGTAACTGACCAAGATCAAGGGTGGGAGGTGGAGGGTGTTGTCTGGTAACCAATACCCCTGACTCAAACCTGCTCTTCTTTCCTTTGCTGGTCTTCTGAGAGGTGGTAGTTGTTTTGGTGGATTTGGGTCTTCTTCACTGATGGTTTCTTTCCCTTTAGGGAAGAACCAGGTTCATCATTCTCATCCAACTCAACTACAGTTTCAGCAGTAGGAACATGCTTTCTTGTCCTCTTGGAACTCCTAGCCTCCTTGATTATTTGTGCATCAACAACATTTCTCTTTCCCATGGTAAGAGGAGTCCTAGTAGGAGGGGACACCTCCTTTCTTGCCTGTGAAGTTGTTATTGTAGGTTTTTCAGGGGTTTCCTATTCTTCTTTTCTACCTTAGACAGTGGCAAATCATCCTCATCACTGTCAACTTCCTCGTCTCCTACGAAGGGAGTTAAGGAAGGCCTAGGTTCTTCAGACCCTTCCTCTTCATTCACTTACTCTAAAGGGGCCATGACTGTATTCACAATAGCCACAGAGCCTTCAAATTCCTCACTTGCATTATCTTTCTCACTTTCAGATTCAGTACCCTCACCTTCACTTTCCTTTTCCTCTTTATGACCCTCACTTTCAGAGTCATCTTCTTCCTTCTTTTTTCTTCTTCTTCTTCTTCTTCTAAATCTCCCACTCGGTCACTTTGTTGTTCTTCTACTTCACCTTCCTTTCCCTTCACATAAATCAATCTCATTCTCACTTTTCTTTTTTCAGATTGAACTTTCTCTTACACTTCTTCTCCCTCCTTATTTGTTTCTCCTTCTCCCTCATTATTAGTTTCCTCATCTTCCTCATCATCAGTCCAACTATGAGCACTACCATCAGAACCTTCTTTATCCCCTGTTTCTTTCTCACCTTCCACCTCAGTCACAGGCAGGTCTGCAACTATATCTAAATTTCTTTTGCTGAGTTACTACTTCCTTTTCTACAATATTACTTTCTACATGTGGTGTGTCAATCAAGAGTTCAACAACTTCTAACGAGGAAACCTCAATTACAGAAGCTAACATCAATTTTTGATGGAGGAGGTTTTACTTGAGCATCCTTGACGATTGTAGATTCTCCCTGAGCAGTAGCCTTTTTTACCTTTGGTTCCCCCTTAACAGCAGCACGATCAACTATTTTTTCACTCTTTACTGATTTTTTTAAAGTAGTCTTGACCTTAGTGGGTTTGGAGGTGATTTGTGGGACGGTTACTGGTGCATGGGTGGTTGGTTTTGGAGATGGAGGTATAGTGGGGGTAGAAACTATAGGTGGAACAGTAACAGAGGGTGATGGTGCAGGGACATCAGTGGGCGTAGGTGGAGAAATAGCAGGTGATGGTTCAAAATTACCAGCCGATTTTGCACTTTTTTTTGGCTTGGACTTCTCAATTTTTAATTTATTCCTAGTCCTTGACGATGATTTTGTTTTTGAAGGTGTTTGACTAGACTTAGTCATGGTGGAGAGAGGACGAAGAATTTTGCTTTGGTTCTTGCTTAGGGTTTGAGAGAAACAGTAAGCTGTGAGAGAGGTACCAATAGAGGGATTTTAAAGAGGATAATCCTGATTTGACTAGAAGAGAGAAGGTAACTATTTTGAGTTCTAATGAAAACTCTAATAACGATTACTTTCGATGAACGGACTCTTATAAGTAATGGGAGTTTAACTACATCAAGATTCGCCCTTGATCCTTGACTTTGATAACAACTAGGAGTGATGCTTACTAGATTAAGGAAGTGTGAGAGTAACAGTAATTTCAGTTATTAAGTTATAATGATTTTAGACAAGATGGAATATACCTGAGTCAGAGAACCAACTCATTTGCAATTCCTTAGTCATTTCTACAATAAAGTTTCCAGCACAGTAAGTCAATCTCATAAAGGATAGTCAACAGTTAGACTTTCTAGACAAGTGTGTATATTTAGAGCAAGTATGAGACTGAATCAAGCATTTGATACCTCAACTATCTACATCCATTGGCTCCTTTTCTAGCCAATCATTGGGGTTCAACCTAGTAAGAGGCCTTGATCAATCCTAGTTCTAGTCTGTTTTTTTTTTCAAAGTGGTCCCTGCTAAGTGCCTTAGTCAAAATATCAATTTGATCTTCAGTTTTACAGAAATTTATTAAGATATTTCCTTTTTCAATATTATCTCTGAGAAAATGATGTCTTATATCAGTGTGCTTAGTTCTCTTATGCTGACATAAATTTTTGGCAATATTTATGGCACTGGTGTTGTCACAGAAAATAGGAACATAATCAATAAAAATACCATAGTCCCTGAGCTGTTGCCTTATCCATAGTAATTGAGCACAACAAGATGTTGTTGCTACACATTCTACTTCAGCTGTAGAAGGGCCAATGAGTTTTTCTTCTTTGTTCCCCAAGACACAAGGTAGGAACTAAGAAAATGCGTTGTTCCTGAAGTATTTTTTCTGTCAACATGAAAACCTGCATAGTCAGCATCAGCATAACCAACTAAGTCAAAGTTGTATCTTCTTGGATACCATTGACACAAATTAGGAGTTCCTTTAAGATATCTGAGTATTTTTTTGATTGCCTTTAAGTGAGACTGCGTGGGATTAGCCTGAAATCTTGCACATAGACCCACACTGAATGCAATATTAGGCCTTCTTGCAGTGAGATACAATAGCGAACCAACCATTCCTCTGTACAGTTTTTGCTCTACATTTTTCCCTTCTTCATCTAGATCCAACTTTGTTGCAACAACAATAGGGGTATCAATTGACTTTGAAGAATCCATATTGAATTTCTTCAAGAGTTCTTTGATGTATTTTTGCTTATGAATCATAGTTCTAGTAGGTGTCTATTTGATCTGCAGCCCAAGAAGAAATTCAACTCATCCATCATGCTCATTTCAAATTCACCGCCCATCATTTCAGCAAATTCTCTGCACATTATTTCATTAATAGCTCCAAAGATAATATCATCACATAAACCTGCACAATCAGAAGATTCTTTCCTTTGTTCTTTAGAAATAATGTGTTGTCCACCTTGCCCCTTTCAAAGTTATTGGTTAAAAGGAATTTTGAGAGGTCCTCATACCAAGCTCTTGTAGCGTGCTTCAGTCCATATAATGCCTTGTCCAATTTGAATACATGATCAGGGAGCTCTTTACTTTCAAAACTAGGGGGCTGTTTAACAAACACTTCCTCTTTTAAGTAACCATTCAAGAATGCACTCTTTACATCCATCTGATATAGAGTGAATTCAATATAAGCAGCAAAGGCTATTAGCATTCTTATAGCTTCCATTCTGGCTACAGGAGAAAATGTTTCATCATAGTTAATTCCTTCTTCCTAATTGTATCCTTGAACCACCAGCCTGGCCTTGTTCCTTGTGATATTTCCTTATTCATCCAACTTGTTCCTGAATACCCATCTCGTACCTATAACAGTTCTCCTTTTGGTTCTTTGCACTAGATGCCAGACCTTGCTTCTTTCAAATTGATTCAGCTCCTCTTGCATGGCTATTATCCAGTCTGGATCTTTTAGGTCTTTCTTTATGTTTTTGGGCTCAATAAGTGAGAGAAATGTAGTGAGTGCACATAGGTTTCTCAGGGATGGCCTTGTTTGTACTCCTGCATTTGGATAAAAAATGATATTCTCAAGGGGATGTGAGGTTTGATGTTTCCATGGCCTAACTTGTATAACCTGAGATGGTTCAGGAGAGGAGTAGCCCAAAGGACCAGTGCCGGTGGGTACATCTTCACCTGTTTGAGTATTAGCCAGTGTAGTTCCTTCTCTTCCTGTTCTTCTTGATCACTTTCATCGCCTTCATGATTAGTTGATGCTCCTTCAGACTGTTGTTCAGATTCTCCATAAGTCCCTTCTTCAGTGAACACTATATCATAGTCTTCATCCTGCACCTTTCTCAGTCATGTTGTTAGACTCATCAAGAATTACATGAACATTTTCTTCTACACACATAGTTCTTTTATTAAATACTTTGTATGCTAAAATATCCCTGGAAAACTCCCTTATCACTTCTATCATCAAACTTACCTAAAGCTTATTATCCATTGTTGAGTACAAAATATTTACACCCAAAAGCTCTTAGGTGAGTGATGTTGGGCTTTCTTCCTCAAAGTAACTCATAGGGAGTCTTCTCAAGAATGGATCTAACCATGCACCTGTTTAACAAGTAGCAACCAGTATTGACTGCCTCAGCCCAAAAGCTTTTAGGCAGTCTAATGGCAATCAACATAGTCCTGCCCCTATCTTCTAGAGATCTGTTCTTTCTTTCCACAACACCATCTTATTGTGGGGTTCTGGGTGCAGAGAAATTATGTCCAATGGCATGAATGCTATAAAATTCAAGAAATTTAGGGTTTTCAAACTCAGTTCCATGATCTATTCTTATACTTGATACAACACTCTCTAATTTCTGTTGAATCGTTCTGACAAACATAAAAAATCTATCAAAAGTTTCATCCTTAGTTTCTAGAAACAAGGTCCATGTGTACCTAGAGAAGTCATCAACAATCACAAACACATACCTCTTTCCTCCCCTGCTCTTAACTCTCACTAGTCCACTTAGGTCCATGTGAAGAAGTTCCAGGTGTCTGGAAGTACTAAAAACTTTCTTATATTTAAAAGATGACCTTACATGTTTACCTCTGATACAGGCATCACAGACTTTGTCTGATGTAAACTCAACTTTTGATAGCCCAAGGACCAAGTTGTTTGCTACCAGTTTGTTAAGTTGAGACAAACTGGCATGTCCCAATCTTCTATGCCATAGTAGTGGATCATCTTGCATTACACTTTAACATGTATGCTCACTTTAAGGAAGAGACATAATAGATATCTTGTAGAATTGTTATGTCTCTTCCTTTTAGAACAATTTCATTAGTATCCAGCTTAGTGAAAACATAGATTGTGGAATTAAACTTACCTTTATCACACATTTGAGAAATGCTGAGAAGATTATGCTTGAGTCCCACTACATAGTACGCATCTTATATAGCATGAGAGAGTGACTTACCAACTTTATCAATACCAGTTATTTGTCCTTTCTTCCCATTTCCAAATGACACACTCCCTCCTTGGAAGGCTATCAGAGAGAGAAAATTCTTCTTTTCACCAGTCATATGTCATGAGCATCTACTGTCTAGATACCGGTCTTGATTTATTCCTCTCACTTTATCTTGGAACAAAAATCACATGTTAATCTTGGGAACCCAGACAAGCTTGGATCCCTTTTTATTGGAAAAATGATGAATCAAATCTCTTTTTGCCTAGAAAGAGAGAGTATTAACTGTCCTTTTCTTATTGACCTTATCCAATTAGTTTGAACAGGGGGAGTGATTGTGGGTTTTTCCTCCTTTTTCACATGTTTACGTAACCCAAAGGTATTTTTGAACTGAGCATGAATTAAGGCAGGGCAAGTATCTCTGAAGTGTCCCACCTTCCCACAGTGAGTGAACATCTTATTATCAGAAATTCCTACATACTTAGGATCAAACATAGGTACAGGTTTCTTATATCCAATTTCTTATTTAGTAGTGTTACAATTTCCATTCAACCAATTTAGTGCATTAGAGGATCTATGCCACTTGCTTAGCCTAGACAGATCATACTTTGCCTTTTCAAGGTTCTCTCGTAGTACTTTATTTCTACATTCAACATCATACAAACTATTTTTGATCTTTTTCAGCTCTTTTTCAACATTTTTTTTGCAAATCACTCATTATTCCTTTACCATTAGTAGAAAATTGCTGCTCGCTATGAAAAGTGAGCTTAAGGACTTGGTCCTTAAGATTCTTGACTTGTCCTTCAAGATCAACTTTGTTAGATTCAAGCCTTTTAAGTTTAAGCTTAACACATGAAAGGTTGCTTACTAACTGATCGTTTTTAGCACTTAACCTATCCATCTCACTCATTATGGTTGCTATTATGGCCATTATCTGTTTTTAGACATAGCATGTATATTTACTTTCAAATTAGAAATACTTACCTTTTGCTTCATCTTCAACCTATAAGTTGCTCAAAGCCATTATTCCTATCACTTCCTCTTCTGTCTGGCTTTTTTCAATTGCCATTAGGACAACCTCAATATTTTAATTTCCATAATCTGCCTCCAGAGTCTTCCATATGTCATGAGCAGAGATGCAAGAGGACACCTTGTAGAGAACACTCCTTGGAGGACTCCTACAGATCCGATCCTTTGCTTTAGCATTTTTCTGCATTATCTGATGATCCTCAACATCATATTCCTCCTCTCTTTTGATGCTCTTATTTCCATCACTATCCACTTTGGTGGGTGTCATTGGCCCATAATTGATAATTATCCATTGGTCAGAATCAGTAGGCTGAAGGAACACTTCCATACGCATCTTCCATTCATCTTAGTGGTGTCCATCAAAAGGAGGGGGTCTTCTAATGTGAATTCCTAGCTGTACAGGGGGTTCAGCTTCAACATTCTCATGTGAATCAATCACAGCATAAAGACTAATAGCCTCGTCTTCTATCTCCTTCTCTTTATCACTTCTACCGTCTTCATATGCTGCTAGTATAAAGGCTTGTTTCATGGCCTCAGTAAATCCTTGTCTAGGATTTTGCCTTTTTTTAGGCCTCGTTCATTCATCTTATCCCTTTTTTCTTTTTCAGCTCTTTTCTTCTTCCATTCAATTTCTCACATTGGACAGTCTTTGATCATATGGTCTAGTTTGTTACACTTGTAACTGATAAGTGGAGATTTTGACTACTTATTAGCGCTCTTTATCTTTTATTTTAGTCCAAAAGTATTCAATTGTGTTCCCAAAACTAATAAAATTATGCAAAATTGTAGGAATGCTGGAAGTTTGGTCTTCCGATATGAAATCTGACTAAAAAAGGAGTGTTTCGAAGCACAAGGCAATAAAGGACACAGAAGCACAAATGTACGATCCGCAGAAGGAATTCTATGATCGCAGAAGAAATTGCGGACCGCAGAATTCCATCTGCAGCCGCAAACCAAGAAGAAAAGGTTAGCAGAACTTTGCGCAAAATGCAGACTGCACATGAATTGTGCGGCCGCAGAACTGGACTAAGAGTCGAAGATCAGAGAGTATGCAAAAAGACCAAGTCCAGGAGCCTTTGTGAATTACGGACCGAACATGAATTGTGCAGCCGCAGAAGAGTTGACTTGTGGCCGCAGTCCAAAAATATGCGGCCGCAGAAGATTGCCTCGCGGTCGTAGTTCAGAAATGTGCTGCCGCGAACTCCACTTCCAGCCAGATAAAAAAATATGCGGACCGCACATGGAATTTTGCGACCGCAGAACCTTCCGAGGGATATTTTTGTTCGAGATTTTTAGCCTTTTATAAATAGACGAGTTTCATGAAGTTAGGTTAAGTTGGAACATCTAAAGTGGCTGTAGCCGTTTTTCTTTACTACTTTAGGAAGATTTACATTACTTTGGTGTATTTACATTAGATTTAATCATTTTAAGCTTCCATTTAATCATTTTAATCTTCCATTATGAGTTTAATTAGTTTTTCTTCCTTATTTTCTTCAAATCCCATTATGAGTAGATAGAATTTTGCTAGGGTTGTGACAGACCCTAGTGTGTAAACCTTATGGGTATCTAATTTAGTGCTTGTTTATGATTTAGTGTTGATTATTTAGCTTAGTTCATGCTTTAATTGTAAAATTAATGGTTGCAAACATCAATTCATGCCTATTTGACTTCGTCTCTACTTGAGAAAGAGGGAACTAGTCTAGGATAACTTAGCTAATAAGGAATTATGTCAATTGAGAGATAGATTAACCCAATTAAAGGGTTCAACGCAGAGATAGTAATAACCTGACTTGAGCTCTTATCAACTATTTTGGGTGATACCCATTTGGTCTTGAGAAAGCCAAATTGGGAAAAACTACTCTCTGACCGAGAGGTATTGAGTGGGTAATGTAGAGTTGAGAGCAATTGTACACCCAAATCAGCAAAACAAGCATTAATGTCTTTATCCCATTAGGCAAACACCTAGGTTATGGTCACAACCCTAGGCCTTTTACCCATTCGGAAAAATCTTAAAAACAATTATTTGTAGTCTACTTTCTTTATCTTGCAATCATTAGATTAATAGTAGAAATAAAAAACAAATCTTTGTTGTGGAAGTGCAATCTAGATAATCCAATTGCTCATTGAAATATATACCCTTAACTCCCATCCTAGCTCCCAGTGGATTCGACCCCTACTCCTAGTTGGGTATTTATTATTACCTTCGACCGTTTCATATCTCTATTGAGGTGTGCTTTGGACATGATAATTTTTGGCACCGTTGCTGGGGAGTTAAAAACGGTGTTAGCTATATATGTGTATTTCTAAATCTTCTTTTCCTTCTGTATTACTAACTTGTTTGAGAAATCGTAGGTATAACCATGGCCAACAATTAGCTCGAAAATTTGTCTTTGGGGGATGTGAACATCGAGGATGAGCAAGTTGATGAGGTTCCTCTTGAACCTCAAGCCAATAGAAAAGATCGAGTGCCCTATGAAAATGTCCCCGCTCCACCCCATCTCCACTATGAGTGGCTCCATATCGGGTGTTACCCAATGAAGGATATGCTAGTGCAATAGTCGCCCCTCCCCCGTATTAGGGCGTGAAACTTTCAAATCACCAATGTGATGCTCACTTGGCTAGAGCAATGAGGTTTCTTCACCGGTGCTCTAAGTAAAAATGCATACAAATATTTGAAGGGGTTTGTGGACACTTGTTGGGGGAGAAAAAAAACAAATGTCTCCGAGGATGCATTGAGGCTAAGGCTTTTTCCCTTCTCTCAACAAGGAAAAGATTTAGATTGGTTGGAATGTTCGCCGAACCATTCCATTCACACTTGGGATAAGTTGGCGGAAAAGTTTATTTCTAAGTTCTTCTCTCGGGGGGCACATGGCTACACTTCGGGATGAGATTTTGGCATTCAAGCAAGAGCCAAATGAACTACTGCACGAGATATGGGAACGTTATAGAACAATGGTGACAACGATATGACAGAGAATATGATTCAACAAACTTTCTATCCTGGGATTAACACAACCACCAATGTGTAGTGAATCAACTTGTCGGTGGGAACTTCATGACTACGCCTTATGCGGAGGCGTATTAGATTTTAGAAGAAATGGCAGAAACATCATTGGCGTGGCAATACCGGGCTAATATTCCACAAGGTAATCCGAACGTGATTCACCTTCACAAAGAGTTGCATGACCATGGGCAAGCCATTGCCGAATTGACTACCACCATGAATCAATTAGCAAAGGCTCAACTTCAATAACTGCAAAATGCTAAGCAAGTCAATGCCATGGAGGGAGTGAACATGATGGTGAACAAAAAGAGGACCAAGGGTCCACAAGTGCAACATCGAGTGGAGAATTATGTGTAAGAGGATAGTGGTTTTGATCAAGATGATTCTTACAATGAATAAGAAGAGGAGGTGCAATATGTGAACAACTTTCAAGGGCAACGAAACAACTTCCAAGGCCCAAACCAACAACAATGGCGACCTCAAAATAATCAAGGCAATTGAAATTCTAACAACCAAGGAAATTGGAGCGGCAATAATCAAGGAAATTGGGGGGGGGGGGGGAAAAA
>MCJB01019149.1:25730-54985 GCA_002018475.1 Nicotiana obtusifolia | reverse complement strand
TTTTTGGGGGGGGGGGGGGAGAGTGGCGTTTATTGATCATATTTGGTACATTCTGAGACACTTGATCCGTAATAACTTGATATTATTTTCTTTTTTTCTTATTGTGTATATATTCTCTCTCTTTCTCTCATTATATGTATTCAGTAGTTTTTGTTTATCAGCTTCTTTATTTTTGTTTCTTTGTTAGTTCTTAGTTTGATTTAGTAGCTTCTTTGTCTGATTTAGTTGCATCTTTTTATGTTTTAGTAAATAATAAGCCTTTGGTTTTCTTAATGTCACGGGAGATAATGAGTATTTTGTCCAAAACGGCGAATGTTAATCAGACGGATTGGTCCAAGAAGCTTGATGATGCACTATGGGCTTGTCGGACGACTTACAAAACACCTACCAGAATGTCGCCATACTGGTTGGTGTTCGGAAAAGCTTTGTCATCTTTCTGTGGAACTAGAGCACAAGGCCATGCGGACTCTAATGAAGTTGAATCTTGATTGGGATGTATCCGCTAACTTGAGGGTTGCACATTTGAATGAACTGGATGAGTTCCGGTATCATGCTTATGCAAGTTTGTCTCTATACAAAGAAAAAATGAAATTTCTTCATGACAAATACATTTGGAACAAAGAGTTCAAGGTAGACGATCTTGTATTGTTGTTCAACTCAAGGTTGAGGATATTTCCCAGGAAGCAAAAGTGGAGCGGTCCTTTTGAAATTGTGGGTATGACATCTTTTGGTGCATTGGACTTGAAGAACAGAAACGATGAAGTATTCCAAGTAAATGGCCACCGGGTGAAACACTTTTGGGAAAAGTTGGAGATAGCCACGTCGTGGCGGTTATTCATTTCAATTGATGGTATTCTGCGTCGTGTCACGACATTAAATCAGGGGCTTCTTGGGAGGCAACCCGTGTTTCTTTTCTTTTTTTTTCTTTCGTAGTTAAGTGTTATTTTTGTGCTAACTTGATTTGAAGTGTGCTACAGGCTGAGTGTGACTTATAGGAATTATGGACAAAAATTTGGCTAAATGTTGCAAGAATTGTGGACTGCGGTTGAATTGTGTGGACCGCACATTGGTAGTTGCTACATCAAAATTGCACTGGCACCGCAGAATTATCTTGCGGACCGCACAAATGAAGGGGTGAAAATGCAAACTCTCTGAAGTTTATTCTGTCAGAAAAAAGGTCGATGTGCGACTGCAGGAGGAAATCTGCGGCCACAACAAGAAATCTGCGGCTGCACACAAAATTTTGCTGACCGCAGATGAAGAATCAAAATCGAAAACCCAGGTGACAGAGTGCGGACTGCACTTGAAATTGTGCCGGCGCACTCTACCTTCTTCCCTCTTAGCCGACCAAATGGTATAAATAGAGGAAGTAGTGTATAAATAGAGGAACATATGTTTTAGTAAATAATAAGTAGGGATTTTGACTGCTTATTAGCGTCTTTTAGCTTTTGTTTTAGTCCAAAAGCATTGAATTGTGTTTCCGAAACTAATGAAATTGTGAAAATTACAGGAATGCTAGAAGTTTGATCTCCCGAGATGAAATCCGACTCAAAAAGGAACATTCTGAAGCACAAGGTAATAAAGGGAGTAGAAGCACAAATATACAGTCTGCAGAATGAATTTTGTGGACGTAGAAGAAATTGCGGACTGTAGAATTCCATATGCGGCCGCAAACTAAGAAGAAAAGCTTAGCAGAACTTTGCGCAAAATGCGGACTGCACATGAATTATGCGGCTGCAAAACTGGGCTAAGAGTCGAAGAACAGAGAGTATGCACAATCACCAAGTCCAGGAGCCTCTGTGAATTGTGGACCGCATACGAATTGTACGGCCGCAGAAGAGTTGCCTTGCGGCTGCAGTCCAGAAATGTGCGACCGCAGAAGATTGCCTCGCGGCCGCAGTTCAGAAATGTGCGGCTGCAGAACTCCACTTCCTACCAGATGAAGAAATCTGCGGACTGCACATGACATTTTGCGGCCGCAGAACCTCCGGAGGGGCATTTTTGTTCGAGATTTTTAGCCTTGTATCAATAGACGAGTTTCACAAAATTAGGTCAAGTTGGAAAATCTGAAGTGGCTGTACCCGTTTTTCTTTACTACTTTATGAAGTTCTACATTACTTTGGTGTATTTATATTAGATTTAATCATTTTAAGCTTCCATAATGAGTTTAATTAGTTTTTGTTCCTTATTTCTTCAAATCCCATTATGAGTAGTTAGGATTTTACTAGGGTTGTGACCCAACTCAAGTGTGTAAACCTTATAGGTATCTAATTTAGTGTTTTTTTATGATTGGGTGTTGAATATTTAGCTTAGTTCATGCTTTAATTGTAGAATTAATGGATGCAAACATTAATTCACGCCTATTTGACTTAGTCTCTACTTGAGAAAAGGGACCTAGTCTAGGATAACTTAGCTAACAAGGAATTAGGTCAATTGAGAGATTAATTAACCCAATTAAAGGGTTCAACCTAGAGATAGTAATAACCCGACTTGAGCTCTTATCAACTATTTTGGGTGATACCTATTTGGTCTTGAGAAAGCCAAATTGGGCAAAACTACTCTTTGACTAAGAGGTATTGAGTGGATAATGTAGAGTTGAGAGCTATTATACACCCCAATCAGCAAAACAAGCATTAACGTCTTTATCCCATTAGGCAAACACCTAGGTTATGGTCACAACTCTAGGCCTTTCACCCATTTGGAAAAACCTTAAAAACAAGTATCTCTAGTCTACTTTCTTTATCTTGCAATCATTAGATTAACGGTAGAAATAAAAAACAAATCCTTATTTTGGAAGTGCAATCTAGATAATTCAATTGCTTAATTGAAATATATACCCCTAACTCCCATCCTAGCTCCCAGTGGATTCGACCCTGACTCCTAGTTGGGTATTTATTATTGCATACGACCGTTTCATATCTCTGTTAAGGTGTTCTTTGGACATGATTAGTAACACCCATCATAAGAAGAATTGTCAATATGCTTAGGTTTGTCTCTGTTTTCTCTTTTAGATGCATTCTTAGAATTCTTCATGAACTTTTTAAACTTAGGAAACACTGCTAGGTCCAGTGCATCATTATTAGACTCATCTTTTTCAGACGTCTTAAGGACCAGTGCATTATCTCTTTTTGGTTCCTCCTTGTGCAATTCCAGCTTTCTCATATCATGAGTCTTTAAGTTTCCAATCAACTCGTCCGGTGAAATTTTATCCAACTCTTTTACTACCTAAATGGTCATGACTGTTGATTCCCATTCTGTTGGGAGAATCCTTAGAACCTTGATAACCAGTTCCTTAGAAGTAAATACCTTTCCCAATGACTTTAGTTCATTTGTTATTATAGTGAACCTAGTCAACATATCCTGAATAGGTTCACGCTCCTTCATAGAGAAGAGCTCATAGTTTCTCATGAGCAACTCAATCCTTGATCTCTTCACTTGATTTGTTCTTTCATGAGCAGTTTGAAATGCATTCCAGATCTCCTTTGCATTGGAGCATGCAGATATGCTGTTGTACTCATCAGGACAAAGTCCACAAATGAGAATCTTCTTGGCCTTTGCATTCTTTTCCATCATCCTGAAGTCTGCTGCCACAAATTTAAAGGGGTCTTTTGGAATAGTTTTATTTTGCCCATTTTGTTTGGTGGGATTCAGTGGTCCTCGATTCACTTTTGTCCATAGTTCATAGTCCTCAACCGTTAGGAAATCTCCATTCTTTCTTTCCACTAGCTGTAGTATTTTTCGTTGAACAGAGGTGCTCTGGTAGTTGAATGTCCTTCGATAATTCCAGGCAAAGCATTCATTTTTCTCCAAGATCTCTCTAGGTGTTAACTACGTTTGAGAGAACCCGCTCTAATACAAATTGTTAGATTGATTGCCTTCCTAACTTACTAAAAAGCATGGTTCTTTGCCTTACTCCTTACGCGTAAATGAAATAAACAATAAAACAAGAACAAAAATTTTTATGTGGAAAATCACCAAGCTCAAAGGTGCAAAAACCACAACATACTACGTAGGATTTTAACTTCAACTTCACAAGAATAAATGAGCCAAATGTACTGATTACAAGACTTGTATACCAATATCCACACACTTCTCCTACTTCTACTTCTTGAATGAATTACAAGATACTCTAACTTGCACACTCAAACAAATACTCCAACTAACATGTTTTGAATGACGCCTTGATTACAACCCGATCTCCTAGTACACATAAACTAACAAACTCAAGAAGAACACTGACTTTCAGAACACACTGATGATCAACTTGAGTGTTGAACTGGAAATGCTATATGTTGTTCTTCAGTTAATGTGCAAAAGGATGGTCTTCACAGTCCATAGGGAAAGTATTTAACTTTCCAGTACTCCGAGATCTTTGGAGTCCTACACGTAGTCAACTCTCTCATTTGGCAGCAACCTGAAGTTCTAAGGACTCCACGAATCTTGTGATTTTTGTCTATCAACTATGCAGCAAAATATTATTGGAAAATAGTCTTTATCACATCAAGAATCCTTTCCAGCAATATGGGACTACAGTAACTTTGTGTAAAAGTTACTGCCTTGTAAGAACCTTCAGCAGTTACCTTGAGGACCTAGTTCTCAGCACATGTTCATTTGACACAATTGTTAATCATCAAAACCCCGATTCTCAACACCCACTATTATTTCTCCTTGCCAGAGTGCATATGTCAGAGGAAGAACAATAGTTCAAAATATTTTGGTATGTCAAGACCTTGTGAGATTGTATAACAGGAAGGCTACAACAAGAAGCTGTGTGATCAAACTTGACCTAAGGGAAGCCTATGATAGTGTAGAATGAAAGTTTGTAAAGGAAATGCTAATGGCATTAACAAGGTTCATACAGTGGATAATGGAGTGTATCACTATAACTAAGTAGGCTATAGCAATAATTGGGGCACATATGGGGACATTATAGGAAAAAGGTGATTAAGACAAGGAGATCCTATATCCCCACTAGTATTTGTAATATGTATGGAGTACCTATCAAGAATCATGGATCTAGTTGGGCAACATGAGGGGTTTTCATACCACTCCAAGTGTAAGAGCCTAAAATTAAATCACTTATGTTTTGCAGATGATGTGCTTTTGTTTTGCAAAAGGGGAATGGCATGCGGCAACATTAGTACTAAGGGGACTCAAGAAATTCTCTATGGCATCAGGTCTAACAACAAATAATATAAAATCAAATGTGTATTGTGCCAGCATGGAGAAGAGGTGCATTGAAGACCTATGTGAAATTTCTACGGACCAAGAGGGCAAACTTTTTAACTATCTTGGCATGCCTATGTCACCTAGAAAACTATCTGTGATGGATTGTGAGGGATTAGTGGAGAAAGTGATGGGCAGGGTAAATATTTGGGGGACAAGGAATCTATCCTATGCTGGAAGAGCACAGATGATTAACTCTGTCCTAATGCAACTACATGTGTACTGGGCATCAATTTTTATTCTGCCAAAGAAGATCCTCAAAGCCATAACTACTGTTTGCAGGAATTATCTATGGGATAGGGAAGTTAATAGTAAAAGATTACCACTGATAGCATGGAACATTGTATGCAAAGATAAAAGAAAAGGAGGGCTAGGCATAAATGAATGCATGGTGTGGAATGAGGCAACACTAGCCAAATATGTATTGCATGTAGCCAATAAGGCAGACAACTTGTGGGTAAGATGGATCAACCACATTTATGTAAAAGATGCTAACCGGTGGAATTATAAACCCCCGAAATGATTGTAGCTGGTATTGGAAGAAACTATGCTCATTAAGATATATAGTCAGAGATGGATGCATAAATAATGGATGGTTAAAGGCAAATGGAGTTCATTCAATAGAAAGTGGCTACAAGTGGAAGACGGAAGAAGCAAAGAATTAGAAAGAATGGAGGTGGGTGTGGAACACATGAAATATACCAAAACACATTTATATTTGCTGGATAGCAGCTCATCAGAGACTGATGACTTTGGACAGAATGCAAAAGTTAGGTATTAACATAGCAACTGAGTGCAGAATATGTGGGGTACAGGAGGAAACAATGGAGCACTTATACTTTAACTGTCTGCTGTCAAGAACCTACTTTCAACATATAATGAATTGGCTGGGAATTGCAGCAACTCCAACCAGAATATCAAGGGCTTGGAAGAGAGTGTACAGATCAGTAAAAGAGAGGTGAATTCGAAAATTTGCACTTGCAACCTATGCAGCCTTAACATATGCTATTTAATGAAGCAGTATGGAATGATCAGATAACAAGATCTCAAGTAATTTCTTAGCAAATTAAGGAGGAATGTAGATATAGAACAATTGGTATAGAAATCAAAAGCAATAGACAATTGGAATGGATAAAAAATTTGTACAGATAGATAGAAGGAAGTAGATAGATGAACTGATTAGCCCTTTGTATAGGACTAAACAGTTAAAGTTAGAATAAGATCTCTGTAATGGACTGTTTTAGTAGGTGATTAATAGGATTTTTTCTTTTCACAAAAAAAAAAGAAGAAGAAAGATTAACTAAATAGTCTGAAAATAAACAGCTAACGGGATATTTCTTTTTTCTCCTTTTTGTTCATAGCTAATAGAATCTCGATATAATATTTAAAAATGGTGGTTTAGTTAGAGCCAATAGGTACCAAGACTTAGGGTAACACTTTATCGAAAATCAATCTTTTTATTTCATATTTGTATGATATTCTTCTTATTACTACTCGACGAAAAAGGAAAACCGAAAAGAAATAAATTGATTTTCATTAAAGAAGAATAAGAGGCCCAATACCAAGCATTTCAATGTAAAAATTGCATGGGGCGCTTTATTTGGTCGCCCCCATTTAATTTGTACTCACTTTTTAATTTTTTTTTACTTCCCATTGTTTACATAATTTCATGCCTTCTTCTTCTTCTTCTTTTTCTTCTTCGGGTAACAGTGATTTTATTTGGTATTTGTGAACATATTTTAAGGTAATTTATGATGTTTTACAGTGGTAAGCTGTTGTGGCGATTTATTTTTTACTATTACTTAGGGTTTCTTTTTTTTTTTCTTAATTGCAAAATGGGTTCGTTAGATTTATTGTTGTTTTGACAAATTGATGATTGGGGTTTGTTCTTGATGATATTTGGAGGTTATATTTCAAATTTGAAGCTCATTTGGAGTAGATTTAGGTATTAAATCGTATATTGGATTGTTAAAATTCGAAAAATAAATTTCAGTTTCGGGCAATTTGCACTTAAATGCATAAAAACATTGGTTGTACTTCAAACATTTTGGCCTTAAGTGCCTCTGAAGTGTAATTCTTCACTTCAGACTTATTGGCCTTAAGTATAGGAAAACGTTTGTTACACTTCAGACCTTTTAGCCTTAAGTGCGTGTAATTTTTCACTTCAAACTAATTGGCCTTAAGTGCATGAAACCATTGGTTGCACTTCAGATCTATTGGCCTTAAGTGCATCTGAAGTGCAATTTTTTTTATTTTAGACTAAATTTTTTTAACTTCAGACCCGATAAGTCTGAAGTTGATCATAAAGTGGGTAGACTTGCAAATTTTTAGGCAACATGAATATATGTTCAATTATGACCCCAAAATGGGTATAGATGCAAAAGCCCCATTTCAATTAACAACATCTATCAAGTCCAAACATGAAATGAGACTGTATATTCAGTTATTTTCAAGAAGTCATGTACCGAAAGACCCATAATTACAGAAAGCTATACCATCTTACTTTCGTTTAATTGTGAAAGTGATTCTAATTATTGTATTCAATTTATGTAATCTGGTAGTTATGTGGAAGGTTTGGTTGTAGTTCATTACGAAAGTTATTATTGTTATACAATATTTTTAATCAGTTAAAAATAACACAAAATATCTTTTGTAAAATCATTTTACTATTTTCAAAATGTAAATAGACATATAAGATCACTCCTCTAATGTTATGAAGACGCTGGCCACCATTCAACCGTGTGTGGATTGAATACTTGAATCACTATCCTTTTGACCTCTAATGACCAATTAGCTTTCTATATTAGCGTTGCCCCCCTCCCACCCCCCACCCCCAAAAAAAAGGTAGAAGAAACAAGAAGAATAAGGAGAACACGCTATCATTATTTCTCCATATTAAAAAAAAAACATGGTTGTAAAAGAACGGTTCTAGAGTCAAATTATATTCATATTTGTATGATGTTAATTTCTTGATTTTTAAATGTTGAATTTAGATATTTAAACTTGTATGGGGCCGGATACGATCGAGTGCATAGGGAGCATCGGTCTTGGGTTTCGAAGATCAGCGTCGATTGAGGTCGCCCTCCGGTAAGCCAAGACCGGGACATCGAGAAGGGAAGTCTGGGGTCGGACGTCATCAGAACGAAGTTCGAAACCGAAGAGTTCGAGATGAGATTATCAAAACCGGTCCGGGTAAAATATCTTATGGTAAAAATATCATATTTGCGTAACGGAAGGACCGGGAATCTCGTGACATGTAAACATCTCGGCTGAAATCACGGCCCAAATCAGCAAAGACGTTGAACCCAGTGATTTTAGGGATTTTTTACCTTGTAAATAAGTCTTTTACCTTGTATGAAATTCTTTTCTCCTCCTGTATAAAGAGTTCAGCCCTACTGGTAAAGACACACAAGATACGATCAATATACAAAGTTTAGCATATTTTAACTGTTTTCTCCATCAAATACTAATTCATTCTTGTTCATTCCATCACAGCCGAATTATTCAACTTCGGTGGTTTGCTTACTCTCTTACTTATTGAATTTAGCCTTTATTTATCGTTCATTCTTTAATTGTATCAGGCCAAGTCACGTATTCTTAAAATCACATATAAATTTAATTGTTACCCGTAATTAAGGGTAAACAAAACTCAAATACTTAATTTTACTTATTTAAACTTACACTAGAAATTTTAAATTTAAACATAGCTAAACGTGAGAAAAGTTTTTAGCACAGGGGAAAAAATGAATTTCTAACTGGTAAGAATATCTTATAAAGTGGGATGAGCGGGTGTAAATTATCGAAATACACCATTATATATCAAAGCCAGAAATAAATCTCTCGAGGATTTGAATATTCATAACAAAGTCATAAATTATATCCCCCAAAACTTATGTATTTTAATGAGAAAAAAATATATAAAAAATGTGATGTTTGGAGTTGAGGATGAGAGTTACACACAAATGTAAATAAACTATTGGTCCATTTAATTATCATGGATTTTGTGGGCCCTCGTAAAAAATATGGACCTCTGAAAGGTTACATTTTCTTTCCATATCCACATATTCTCCTTCTCTCTTCCTTGTCTCTGTCAACACAACTTTAACATTCTTGAAACGCAAAGAAACAAAGAGAAGGAGAAAAGTATATGGTTGTGAAATGTTTAAGGGGAATAGAAGATAGTAGAGAGAAGGGAAGAGGATGAGTTTGTCATGCAGTCCATGGCCAGTCACCATTACTACTCTGCACCTTCTTCATCTTCTCCAAACAGAGACCATTACCCTTCTTCATCAAATTGTTCTTACATTTATAATTGTCAAGTAAAGCATTCACCAACTCTGCAGCTTTCTTCTTTTAGTGACAGAAAACCCCCTTACAATACCCTTGTCTTCCAGGTTCTTCTTCCTCTCTTTTTTTATTTTGGTGAAAACGTTGTAACTCATAATTGTCCGGTTACTTGGTATTTATGAGTTTGCTTGATGTGAATTTTTTCCATTTTGTAGATGTGTAGTGCTCTGCCTATTGGAAGTGGGAATTGAATATTTTACTGAGGGACTTGTACAATTTGCTCTATTATGTAGATTCACTTTTTATGATTTATAGAATGAAATATGAGTATTCGTGGATTTGTTTTAATGTTTTTTTTCTTTTATTTTTAATTAGGCATAGACCCCGACTCATATATTATCCAAAAGAACTAGTACACGGAGGAGGACATAGAGCATAGCCTCCAAAACATGGTCAGGAATGACATAGATCATCCTTGTGAACAACAGATGCCAAGAACTCTGCCTAAGTTGGGAGATTGCCTCCGTAACAATTTGACAATTAAGCTCTAAACTACAGGATACTATGCCTTTCGTTAGCAGCACTATACAATGTACAAAATTATCTAGAATTAGCATCATTAATAACAAACTGGTTCTTCATTGGCTTAAATCTGAAATTTGGGCTGCCATCTTGATCCAGCTTCAATAAGGATTGCACTGTGTCCGGTAAAGAACTAGTATCATCCATAATAATCTGGCCTCTTAATGTTTCTCCCATATTAGCTAGTTGATCTACCACTGTGTTTCCCTCTCTGAAAGTATGAACAATCTGGTCTATGATATGTTGGACCCTTCATTTTGTTGTTAATCATGTCAATAATCAATTTGGGATCGGATTCCACCATCACATAGAGAAAACCTCTATCAATGCAGAAATACAGTCCATGTTTCAAAGCGATAGCCTCAGCCATATTATTACTACGTTTACCATAGTTTTCAGCATATGCAAAAATAAAGCATCCAAGATTGTCTCTGCTGACACCACATCCGCCAGCACTTCCTGAATTTCCTTTACGGCAACCATCTGTGTTTAGCTTCAGCCATCTAGAGTCAGGTTTCATCCATCTTATCATTTTGCTGTTGATACTTTGTTTTGCCTTTCTCCACTACATTACACAATTCAAGCCAATCCAAAGGCAGTTGCACTTTAGGAAATAGACTGATTAGGAGCATGGACATGGTTCTGCATACCAGCACAATAATGAATCTACCAGACGTGTACATTCTCAAATCTAGCAGCACACCCACTTTCCATTATCTCCCAACATATAACTGAAGGTAGGCATTGGAGCAGAGCAACATGAATTCCATTCTTTGCCTTAGATAACCACCATGACATGAGTAGTTGTCGAGTAGTTCCAGGCCTGAGCGTAATGCCACAACTCTTACTAAAAGAGGTCCAAACATGAGTTGCAATATGGCTTTCAGAGAAAAGGTGAGTGATTGTTTCTTCCTTGTGATTATTACAACATGAGCACTTAGAAGGGAGAACCATATGGAACTTCTGTACATTCTCATCAGTTGGAATCCTATTCTGTAACATTCTAAGCATAAAGAAAGAGATTTTGAATGGGAGTCTCTTATGCCAAATCATAGAAGCTGTGAAGGAGTTATTCTTTCGTCTCCTCAGGTTTTGCCAAGTAGATTTGCAGTAAAAGTACCCTGATTATCAATACTCCAAATTGGCCAATCATCCGTTCCACCATAAAAGCAAAGAGAAGGCTTGACAACTATATCTTCCTGACTGAAAAACATAGGAGATCCTTTTACATTATTCATTAAATCATCTGCACAATTACATTATTTATTACATTCCTCTGCATGTTTGGGCAGTCTCATCTTCCTTCTTCTCCTCATACTTTCTGCTTTTTGAGTGCCTATTGAGACGATCATTTCTTACATAGATGTTACTGATGATGTATCAATTTCTTTTATATGTCTGTCACTTTATCTTTATTGTGCTGTCTGCCTATAATGAAGATGAATCAAAAACTTTTCATTCAACTTGATAGACCTCGGCTTTTCAAATGGGGATGATCAATAATGACAACTATGTTGCAAAACTCAAAATATTGATTTTGGGTTCTTAATTTAAATAATAAGTACTTTTTTTTGGGTCATGACGTCCAGGCTGTTAGGCTCTTGGGTCCTCCAGCAAGATTTCAAGCATCAAAGTTGGAAGTCTTGTTAAAAGGAGAACAAGCTGATACATACTCCAGTATTGTGCCACGGACATATACCCTCTCCCATTGTGATTTTACTGCTAATCTCACATTAACCGTCTCAAATAATATCCAATACGATCAGGTATGACATTTTGCATTTCTGAATGAGCAAGTGCTTATCCTTAAGCTGTGTCTGGTTTTGAACTTTGTTTTGAAATTGATTTGATTTCAATTTGTGCCACATATTTCTATGGCAGTTGAAAGGGTGGTATAATAAGGATGATGTGGTTGCTGAATGGACAGAAGTGAAAGGCAATTTGTTTCTTGACGTCCACTGTTATGTCAGTGGACCGAATCCCTTACAAGAGCTGGCTGCCGAGTTCAGATACCATATATTCTCCAAGGAATTGCCACTGGTAATTTCTTAAAATACTTGTGCCCCCCTTTATGTGCTTAGAGACCAAAGCCCTCGATAAATGCTTTATATGCTTTTTACCGGGAGAAAAAGAACGAAAAGTTTGATTAGAAAAGTGTTTTCCAAGAAATGTGAAATTTGATTTGCATATAGCTGCATTAAGTTGTACCTGCAAGTCACATTGATAAAAGTCATAATATCTGCTTAGAGGTCTAGCTCAGGACACTGACGAAATAAAGAGGAGGTTATATACCTCCTGTCCAAGTGATACTTCTTGAATTATTTAACTGGATCAAATATTAACTCCCGAAAATTGCATGGTAAGTGTACATAGGGACGGACAGATACCTCAATTTCAAGATTAAAAGTATCTGGTAATGCCTTAGTCTTTAGCACAGGGTTTGGTACACAACCCTCTCTGTCAAGTTAATGTAACAAATGCCCTAACTGAAAGTTATTGTTAGGCTCATATTGCCTTTATGAAGTTATCCAAACATCTAAAGGGATGAGCTAAAGAAACCGCTCTTCTACCAGTCATGTATTTCTATTCTCAAATTGTTCTCCTCTTGAACTTACTCTTTGGAATTTCCTTTGACTCTGTAACTGTTCCAGTGTATTACTACTTCTAGACAAAATCAGTATATTGCTGCCAGTTGGATGAGCTTAAGGACTTCTTTTTCATTCCACTGTGGAACTGTAATTTGGTTTTTACCTCTAATTTCGTCTACAGTTTGCTTACTCTCTTAATTAGTATCATAATTGATTTGCGTTTCTGAACTGCCAGGTACTTGAGGCTGTGCTCTATGGGGATTCAGATTTCTTCAAGGAGCATGAAGAACTAATGAATGCGATTGTTCGAGTCTATTTCCATTCTAGCTCGAAGAAGTACAATCGTGTAGAATGCTGGGGTCCTCTAAAAGATGCTGCTAAGGTAGCATAGAATTATGACAATGTCATCCCTAACTCCCTCAAACTTGTTTGTCTGTAAGATCCAATTTTTATAGATCAAAAGCGATTATGATCTTTCTGCATACCAACTCTAACCTTTTATGTGATCATTATTTCCTTAATCAATTTTTTTCATTTTCAAGTTTTATAATGTGTGATTTATAGTACTTGTTGTATAGTTTCAAGATATTCAGCTTTATTGTAGAAAAATTTATAATACCGGTGTCTGAAGTCAACAAAACTATATTCTAACTTATTCTTTGGATTTTATACAACTATTCTTGTTTTCCAGGGAAGACAAGGGGATCATATCAACAGTTTGTTATCGACAAGCAAGGGAGATTTTCACCCGCCAAAAATCCTAAGTGCAAAATCAATCTTTCAAGCTCTTTTCACCTTCCTTCTCTAAGTTATACTCTAAGGTGAGAGACTGCAAAGAGTTCATGGATTTTGTAAAAGGATCTCTCCTGAAACACATTGTAGAGTCATGGGATCCTACATTCCAATGACTTGTAAAGCCAAGAATTGTTTGCAAGATCATTTTGATTCTTTTGTATGTACTGCATTCTTTCGAATGAGCTCTTGACGGACAATTCTTGTAAAACCAATGACTATTCTCTCTTTTACATATCGATCAGTAATTGTTCCATCTATTATGTTTCATACATGGTGTATGAATATGGGTCATACTCAGGTTGCCCCTGTTCACCCTATTACTTAGTGTTGGTGGATGGTCTCTTTTGTCCTGGATTGAATGTCCACTTATTATTTGTGAGATTTCCAGTCCTTTCTGAAAATCTTAGTTTCCTTACACAAACTGCTTGATTACTCAAATAGTCAAATATGACATTTGAGCTTAGTTATACAATGATATTTTCTTCTCTTCTTTTGCTTTCTTCATTTCCCCGTTGTTGGTGGAAGAAAGGCAAAAAGGAGTACAGGTTCACTTTCTTAATTTTTGCACTTTTGAATGATCGGGTATCTGAATATTAAAGTACACTAGAATTACTCTTGTTTAGTCATGGGTATTAGAATGAACTCATATCCTTATTGCCTTATGGTCCATCTAGAATTTTGCTTCGCAATATTCTTTCACAGTTGCCCATTCTGCCTTTTTGTGCCCTCTCAACTTGCTCTCTTACGACGAAAATGAGGATGAAAAGCAAAAGCAAAACTACATAGCTACTCACTTTTTTCGGTAAGAATTTAAGTTACATGTATGACAGTGCAAAAAACATGACACCATCAATGCAATTTAACCAGTGATAGGTCACTTATCTATTTTTCAAGTTATCATTTCAAGGTTGGTACGAGGAATTATCTATTAGAGGTCAACTTAATCTGATGATGTAAAAAATCCATAAACTGCTAGTGCACTGAACTTAAACTTGATTATAAGCTTAAGGTAGCCAAGTTTCTAAATAAACTTGAGCCTAGGAAACAAATATCCAACTTGATGCCCTAAACTTGAAGGTTGGTGCCTCCTTCATAACATACAAAAGTGATAGCAGCTTAGTTGAAAAACTTCACTGTTGTATTTCCAAAAATACTACACCGAAATCCAAAGTTGTTGTGAGCAAGCAAGTAGATGTTGGGCCTAAGTTTGGGGAAGCTAATGCACTGTATGAAGATATTGGGTCTGAGGCAAAGCTGAGAAAGAGTCAGTGAAAACAGCCCAATACTTTGCTGAAGGACTTTGTGTAGAATCTGGAAGGACATGTGTCAAGAGATTAGTGGTAGCCAAGAGAATGTCGTTTTATTAGTAGCAGAATAATAGTGGAATGAGTAGGCTATTTTCTGTTCAGTATCGTCTGTTTTTTATCTCATCCCCATTTCCTCTGTCAGAGTCTATTTCCCATACCCTTCTTATTCTTCTCATGCATTTCTAGTTCTTCCTAAGTTCTATTGTAATTTTGCTCTCAATTTGCAAGAGAAACTCTATTAATCGTTTGTAGTATTTGGAGTGTCTTACATTGGTGCTTTCATTCTCGTCTACAATGGTGGACACTCGACTCAAATTATTAGAGGATGCTCAATCTGGGCTTTCTCGGGATCTGTCTGAGATGCACACGGCATTGGATAATCAGCACAAATTGATGCAAGAGGTTCTCACACAGGTGGCCTCTATTGGTGCTCAGCGCAGCGGTTTAGTGGTGGAAACCTCATGGCCGTGAAGCTGAGGTGGTGGTGGCATAGGGAACTAATGGCGGTGGCCCTATAGTACTCCGTCAGAAACCAACTTCAGTGAAGATATCTCGTTTTGGGGGTGTTCTCTTTTACAAAGGAAGATTCGTGTTGCCAAGTGATCTCCCTCTTCATCTCCAATTGTTAAATGAATTCCATGATTCCAAGTTAGGAGGACATGCTGGAGTATCTCGCACTTTACACAGGTTATCATCCAATTATGTCTGGCCTCGAATGCGTCATGATGTTAAGACATATGTAGCTGCTTGTCAGACTTGTCAATAGATGAAGGACATCACACGTCATCCGGCTGGGTTGCTCCAACCGCTTCCCATTCCATCCATGATTTTTGAAGAAATCACCATGGACTTCATCGTGAGTCTACCCAGCTCCAAAGGGAAGGCGATTATTATGTCAGTTGTTGATTGCCTATCTAAGCATGGACACTTCATTCCCTTACCTGCAACTTTCACGGCCCAAATGGTGGCTGAGGCTTTCGTAATTCATATCATCAAGCTCCATGGTCCACCTCGTTTGATTGTGACAGATCAAGATCCAAGGTTCTTTCAATCCTTTTGGCAAGAAATTCATAGGTTGCAGGGGACTGCTCAGAACATGAGCACGGCATATCATCCCTAAAAATATGGATAGTCGGAAGCATTGAACAAGTGTGGAGCAGTATCTACAGTTCTTTGACCAAGGAGATAATAAAGTATTCTGCACTTCTTAGTCTTTGCATGAGGTGTGTAATCCTGACTTTATGGAAAGAAGAATTCCATAATGTAGGCACCTTGTTATTCAGGTGACTCTATTTCCATATCGTCATCCAAACACAATATGAAAAAATGCTTGGAGTAAGGACCAATGCGCTCAAATACATGAACTTCAAGACTGTCAACATCCTCAACACCAATAACACTACAGCCAACTAGATATGTATCCTCAATGTCCTTGGTGGACTCTAGTATCACTTCTACAACATCAGCATCCTAAAATTCTAGTCGGATTGATTAATGGTGTTCTAATCTAACCTCCTCCATTTACACCTCTTTTCAGCATCTTATTCACGACCTTTTTGGCTACTATCCATAATATTAGCTTGTTGAGCATTAAAAGCTTCAACCAGTTGACTCATTTGAGCCTCTAAGTTGCGAATAGTTACCTCTTGCCTTTCTATCTGCAGTTGCTTCGCATCATTTTGTTCCACAAGGCACTTTAACATATCTTTGATCTCATTCAGGTAAGCTTTCCCTAGTTCTTTTTTTCTATTAACTTCACAAGAAATAGTAGAATCGCCATAATAAGGGATTGGGGGAGGATAAAAAATATAAGCACAACCATAAAGTGGCCATTTGGACCACCACAAACATCACATACATTCCACACATAAGATTGAGTTGGTACACATAACTTGCTCTCGGGAACATTTTGATAATTTTGCCATGGTTGGTTTCTTTCACAATATGTATGAGGATCAAAAGTAAAATTACTAACATCGATACTCTCACAATTTCAAGATGCCATATTTCTCAAATCAACAAGTAAGACTAAAATTTTAAAAAAAAATCAAATACTAGAAAACAAAATAAAAGTTCAAACTTAAAACCTAGCGATATGTACACCTACAACTACATCGTTAGTTCCCCGACAACGATGCGAAAATTTGATCATTCCCAACTCTAGTCCTAAAAAGGAAATGTGGTCGCTGCAAATATAATCCAGTCTAAAAGTCCGAAATCGAATCCCACATCGAACTAATTAAGGTTTAGCTACAACTGTTCACTATAACTAAGAAGACAAGCTCGAACAATTTCTATGTAACAAATATTGAGATTCTTATATCTAACTAATTAACTAACAAATTAAAGGAGTGAATTAACAACTAAAGATACTAAGGGTTGGAGACAAGATTAAGGAGGTCTAGAGTTATGATTTTCCCAATTGTCGGAATCCTTTCCGTCACTTCTTCTATAATTTCGCCTAATTATTCTCTATCGATCGTGAGTACTTCGGGTGTCGTAATTCTCTTTTGAGCAACTATCACAATTTACTAGACATATTCTCTTGAACTACGCTAGTTGGCACTAATTCACCACTCACTACGATCGCACCAAGGTTTCGTTATTTCTAGTTCTTAAACCCTCCGTATTGATTTTTCACATACATTAAGAGTGATGTTATTCAACAACTACCTAAATGTGTACCCTCTCTCAAGCAATGCACAATAAATAGGCACAGCCAATTGATGACCATTCAATCAACATCAACAAATACGTAGTTGAACAAATAGAGAAATCAAACGACTCAATTACATAAAAACATAACAAGAATTTATCCTACAAAAGGTTCCATCAAAATCCTAAATAACAAATTAGCTATTCATAATAGTACGCACAACTACAATATTAGAATTCATAATCAATAATGGAAATAGGAAGAAGGAAGTGAAAAACTCGTAGAAGAATTCTCTGCCTTGCTCCTGATGTGTTCTTGCCTCCTTAGGTCCTCTCCCCTTTCAAAAGGTGGTTAACTATCATATTTATATGAAGTAGGGTTGAGTTAGGCGAATTTGACTTCTCCTAATTTAGATTGGAGAAGCTGATATTTTTCTGCTCCGGTCCTGGTCTGGCGAAACGAACCTTGCTTCGTTGTCTCAGATTTCTCTCTTCAGCTTTTCTTTTGCCAATTTTTTTCATATTTGATCCTTTTCCGCACAAGCTTGTTCTTACAAGCAAGAAATACGTTAGTATATTTCACTTCAAAAATAGCGTGAACTCCCGCAACTCATAAAAAAATAAGATACACACACTCAAGCACTTTTCTTCCTTAATCGTTAATGCAGATGATTTGAACATGATCGAAACCAAAGGGGCCACTGCCAGCAGAAAGAATGTTCTTTGTTTGATTGCCACTCCTTTTGGTCTCTCTTAGTAATAAAGACAAAGGCTTAAGAACTAATTTGATCCTTATTTAAAGCAATGAATTGCATATATCACTGGACACTACATGTTTATCCACCGGTGATGAATAAGTAGATAATGATCACTTTAGTATAACAAATTATTTTCCACATGCGTGGTATATTTGCAGTTTTCTTACTTTTGAACTTTAAACAACGACCGATATGTTAAATAAATAAATAAATTGCAATATCCTAGGTTGTGGTCAAAAAGAAGAAAAGGGTGAACATGCGCCCTGTATATTTTTAATTTTCTTACATTTTCTCTACATAATGTTATTTTCTCATTCATCTTTTAATTTCCTACGCAATATGATCATCAAATTAGGTCTCTTTCACATTCTCTTATACTTGAAATAAGTAAAATTTCACAATCAACTTTAATGATTGTAGAGTTATTTGTATTTTTCACCCCTAATGTATGCATCATTCTGTGCTTTATACCTTATTAGTCTCTAAAGCTTTATGATTCGCCCCCTAATCTATCGATTTGTTTACAAAAGGATATGACACTTCATCTTGTAAAGGGCAAAAAGGAGAAAGTGTTCTTTTTTTCTTTCACTCTAGGTTTTTGAGCATCCCGACAATCAATGATTGTCGCTATTAATATTTGATGCATTATGCATAAATAACCTTTCCACCGAGTCCAATGTCTCCTGTTTCAGTTTCATCTGTTTTGAATTTATAATGGCCTTTTCTGGAATATGTCAATTGATGCGTAGAGATAGAGTAACATTTTTTATAGCTTCTTTTTCTGTTAAGATCTTGTGATGGTTATTGTTTTGATTAATCCAAATGTGCCATAGGCTAAAGAGAAGTAGTTCATACCACGAATATAAGATGGATTCAATATGAAACTGGGTACATGTAAGAAATATGTGTGATGGTTTCTTCACAATTCTGGCAAGAGTTCACGTTTTATTCACCGTTAGTGTAAGATTTTTTTTTTTTTTTTTTTTTTTTACATTATCAGGTCAACCAAAGAATATTTATATATAAACCTCTGTAAAATAAATATTTGTAACCTCAGAAATAAGAAAAATTACCAGCTACTGCAATAAATAAAGGTGACTCACATTGATGGTGTATAATACTTTAAACTCTAAATAGGGCAACTTGTGTCAATATCGATACCTATTTTGTTTAGGTAGGTTCTAGCTAGTGGGAGTATATTTTGCTTCCAGATCTAAGAGAAAAGTCTTTTGGTTAATTCAAACATAATGCAAAATCATAAACATTTGTCATAACCCGCCACATTATCATGTCAGATAGGTGTCATTTGGCATATATTAATATCATGTGAAAGCTTACATATAAAATAGACTGGCACATGTGGGAAGGTTCTAGAGAAATATGGAGATTTCTCATGCAAGACCTTAGAACCCTATGGAATTGCTAGAAAAGTCCTTAGAAGATTCTAGTTATGTAGAATATTCTAGAGAAGAGATTTACTTGTAAATAATAAGGACCTTGTGTAATAATTATTATTTACTCATTTGCCCCTATGAAACTAATAATATAAAGGGTGTTATTCATTTGTAACTCATCAAGAAAAATAATCAAGTTTTCTATGTGAGCACCTAATTTTTTACCGTTGTTAAATTTTTTTTCACTCATCTCCCCAATATCTAACTTCCCACTTTTCCCGCTCACACTCCCACTTTCACCACTCATGGCCCCCACTCACATCACCATTAAAATCACCTCCTCAAACTCAGCTGATTTGCCATCAATTTCCAGCTATAAAAATCAGCCAACACCTTCATTAAAACACACCTGAAAATAGCTCCAGAAAGAGCTCATTTTCTCCACCCAAAATTGCATAAAAATGACCACACAAAGCCCCCCAAAACAAGTTGAAAATTCAACCCCCAAATACCCCATATTCCAGCTCCAATTACCCCAAAACAACCCCAAAAATCTGCACATAAAAGGAGCTAAAACCCCAGCAAAACAAGCTGTGAAAATAGCTAGGAAGAGCAGCGAAAATCAGCTGCAAAACAATCCAAAGCGCTGTCCCTTTTCCACCCAAAATCAACACCAAAATACCACCTAAACTAAACCCCCATCAGCCCTGTTTTATGCTTAAAAACGCCATCAAAACAGCCCCGAGATGACCCCAAAAACGCTGCTAAAAACCCCGAAACAACTTCAAAATACCACCCAAAAGCAGCTGAATATCCACCACCAAACAGCCATACAAAAACCAGTTCCATCACCAAACTCCAACCCCAAAACCAACTGGAAACCAAGCTAAAAAAAAAAAACACAGCAAAAACGAGCCGAAAATCCAATGAAAAAGTCCCCTTTCGTACAGAATACAACATCTCCAAAGTTGAGTTGTCGAGTTTGGGCTCCGTTCGTCGATTTTGGTCGAGGCTTCATTTGTATCCTTGTCCATTATCCGAGCTTCAAAATAGTCTTGTAAAGGTTTATTTCTCTCATCATTGTTTTGTTAAGTTATCATGCTTGAATATATAAATTGATCTTATTTAGCTTCATGAAGATTGAAATGTTTTTCTGTATTAATTGTTAGGTCTCATTAGCTTTGTTAAATTTTGTTACTTTCCTGTTTGATTAACATGAAGTTGATGAAAACGTAATTTTTGGGCACATAGTGAATGTTTGAACTTTGGGGATAAAATCCATGTCTGCTAGTTGAAATTGAAAAATGAGGTTTGGACTTTAAAAAAGAAGAAGATTGGGCCCGGCGGTTGGGTTTTGCTTAATGAAGCATGTACTATTACAATTAACTAATGGATACTGGAGTAGCTTGATGAACTAGTAACTGGGCCTACTCATTAATTGCCTTTAAAAAGCCAATTGTGCTATGATCAATTTTAAGTTATTTGGGCCAGAACAATTAAGACCAAAAGCTGACCCATTTTTCACAATTGATTTCATAATTCATGGCCTCACGATAATTTTAACCTCAGAAAGAAATAATTCATTGAACCTCGTAGGTTGCTTTAGGCGCGATTAATAATGAATTATCGTGACTAAGGTTACGGTTCCCGTGGCGTAGTCATGATACATAATCCCCAATTCGAGTGCGCGTTTCACGCGACCTGACCATAACTTCAAATAATTAAAATAAACATGTTTTCAATCACGGGTATGTTTCATGTGATTTGCGATGTGTACAAAAATAACAAGTGCGCGACACTGCGACTTGCTTAAATAAACTCCATAATTATTTTAAAATCATTAAAATTTGCATAGAAGTGGTAACGGATAAAAGGTTTTAAACATGTCACAACTCAGATAATTAAGCCAAGTATTAATTGTTAAGCAACCATGCTAAAATCACAAAACTCGGGAGTACCTCACACCTTCTCCCGAGTTAACAGAATTTCTTACCCGGTCTTCTGTGTTTGCGGACCATAAATAGAGTCAATTTCCTCGATTTAGGATTTTTAAATTAACCGATTACTTGGGACACCATAATAATATTTCAAGTGGCGACCCAAATCAAATAATTAATCCTATTTTGAATAATGTCACTTTAATTGAAAAAACTCCCTTATCCCTCGGAAAAAAAGAGGTGTGACAGCTCTGGCAACTCTGCTAGGGACACGAACCCAGAACCTCTGGTTCAGGGTTTAGAATCTGAGCTTAGATGACTGTTATACTTGGCTACTTATGATTGTCTGATATTACTTGTTTGAGCTTAATGTGCTAAATGCTGCTCTTTACCGCTTTGATATTGTTTGAACTGTATATAAAACTGTTATGACACCCTTCTTCTCTTTAACTCTTCTAAATCTTTTGGGAAGCGCATGCTGTCGTGGCTTCTTTTCTGTTAGAGTGTCATATCCCTAATTTTAGAACGAGGATCGGATCAGTTATAAAATCGGATGGCCTTTTGGTTCTTGATACTTTGCCCCCTCTCCCCCTCCAGCTCGAGTTGTCCGTTCGGGTAAGCCCGGTCTAGAACAATACACCCCAAGGTACAAACCTAGAATGACATAACCCCATGCCGGATCCCTAGTAGGTACGTTTGTTTGCATCACGTGCATTTGACTTTGGGGACACAACATAGGGGTTGTGTATTTATTTTTTTCGGCTTACATGTTGATCGGCTTCTTGAATAGGGAAAGAAAATCAAGAAAAACTAAGAGTTAGGTAGGAGAGAAAAAATCACCCGATTCTGAAAATTCCGGTCTTCAAAATATCTCGAAACTCTGCTGAAATTTTGAAAAAAAAAAAAAGAAAGAAAAGATCATTTCAAAATAAGTCATATTTTCTTGTTTTGTCAAAACTGACCGAACTAGGCGGGTCTGATTCACACCGGATATGAGATACGTAGGCAAACCTCATCAGTTCCGGCACTAATTTTTAAAAAAAATCCAAAAATATTTTCCTTTATTTCCTTCTTTAGAAGTCTTTCCTTAGATAATTTAAAAAAAAAGAGAGAGGGGATTTTAAAAAAATATTTTTCCTCTTTCCGAAGTCTTTCATATGGAAAAATAAAAAAATAAAAAAATAAAGAAAAAATGAAAAATAAAAATTCAAAATACGGGTTTCCTTTATTTTGAAGTATTATTCCCAAACATTTCAAAAAAAAAAAATCAGAAGAAAAAATCCAAAACAATATTCTTTTCTTCTTTAGAAGTTTTACTTTTGAAAATTTCAAAAAGAAATAATAATAAATCAAACCAAAAATCCAAAATATTTTCTTTCTTCTTTAGAAGCCTTTCTTTCGAAAATTAAAGGAAAACGAAATTAAAAGAAAATTTTAAAAATTTTAAAAAATAAAATAAAATTCCTTGTTAGGAGCTTTCATGGATAAGAGTAAGAGTTAGTTTATTTACTTTTTTCCTGGTCTTCTTGAACTACGTAATGATCTGATTCATGCGGTGTCATGATATGTAGGCAATCCCCATTGGATGCGATCATAGCCCTAATTAATCTAAGAGAAAATTGAAAAAAAAAAAAAGAGAGAAGAATAGTGCGATAAAAATGAAAGAGCGAAAAACCACAAAAAGAGAAAGAAAAAGAAATCAAGATATGAAGTGAATGAATAAAAGAAAAGAGCTACAGAGATAGTGAAAGCCGGGATGAAACACGCAGCCGTGGCAAAAATATTTTAGAAACGTTTAACTGTTCAGGTACATTGCATCCCCAATGTATGATTCCCTATCTATTAAATGTCTTAAACTGACAAGGGTGTTGTGTGCGCATAAAGAAAATAGGTCTTGTTAAGGCGGTTGGTTTTATCGGTAATCTGGCTTCTCACCCCTATTTTACAAGATCCAAAGGAAAGATCCCAATGACTTCAGAAAACAATCTCTACATTATTAACACTGAGGATATCCCTGAGCTGGCTATTTCACAACCCGAGATGGCAACTGCCGAAGAAAATAAGATGTTGCGTCTCCGCATGTTGGAAATGTGGGACGCCTGGTCCAACTGTAGGAAACAGCTAAGCGCCATTCCCGAGTTCCCCGAGCTGGTCCCAAGGACAGTTGGAACCACCAACATCCCCATGGCGAATCCATCTGTCCCATTTGGGTACCCTTCTACATTATCCTTCACCTGTATGCCTTCTATGGTTTGCCCCTAGGCACCGTTCTCCAGAGTACCTTCAACGTTGGTCTTTGCACCCTCGGTCTTCACCATGGCACAGCCAACCGTGCCCAAGCCATGCTTTGAGCTTTCAACATTCACCTTCCAGGGCCCATAATTTCAGCCGGATATAACTCATGTTGCTCAAGACTCATACGTTCAACAACCACAATATGAGTCCCCAATTGAACAAGTCAGGAATCCCGAGCAGGAAGAAATGGCTCGGAAAATGAGAGGCTTGGAGCAAAGCTTAAAAAACATGCAAGGCCTGAGTGGCTACAAAAGTGTTTCCTACTCAGACTTGTGCATGTTCCTAAATGTTCATCTACCTGCCGGTTTCAAAATGCCAAAGTTCAAGAAGTATGATGGGTACGGAGATCCAATTGCTCGTCTAAAAAGATACTGCAATAAGCTACGAGGGGCTGGTGGGAAATAAGACTTGTTGATGGCTTTATTCAGAAAAAGCCTGACAGGAATCGCCTCGCAATGGTATATGGATCAGGAAATCTCCCACTGGCACATATGGGATGATTTAGCCCGAGATTTTGTCAGACAGTTCCAGTACAACGTCAACATAGCTCCAAACAGAAACTCACTGTCTAACTTGAAGAAGAAAGCCGTAGAGAGTTTCCACGAATATGCTATCAAATGGAGCGAGCAGGCTGCCAGAGTAAAACCGCCCATGGACGATACAGAAATAATTACACTCTTCTTGCAGGCCCAAGAGGCTGATTATTTTCAGAATATGATGTCCGCTATGGACAAACCGTTTGCTGAGGCAATCAAAATCGGGGAAATGGTAGAGAACGGTCTGAAAACTGGCCGAATATTGAGTCAAGCTACCTTGAAAGCCACCTCCCAAGCCATCCAGAATGGTTCAAGGGGTTTGGCCAGTCGTAAAAAGAGGGAGGAGGGAGCCATGATGGTTTCAGGATCAAGAGGGCCTCATCGATCATTTGACTGCTCTTACATGCCGCCCAGAATCCCACAACACTATTATCCCCATGAAGATGCTGCTTATGTAGTGGCACCGCCTCCATATGCGGTGATGTACGCACAACCTTACACCCAGCCACAACATTATACACAAAATCAAGATCTACCTCCTAGAAATGCCCGTCCCTACCAAGCTCCATATAATCCCCAACAAAATATTTTCCAATATAATCCTCGCCCAAGAGAGCTCCTCAGAAGGAATCAGTTCACCCCTATTGGTGAATCATACTCTAGCTTGTTCCAAAAGCTAGTCAGGCTAGGTCTGCTGCCCAGTGGCCCCGAACCGGCCGAACCCTGAGTCCCCCTCGCACCGAGCTGATGCTAGATGTGAATACCACTCCGGAGCAATGAGACATGATACTGAAGATTGTTGGACTCTCAAAAGAGTAGTGGAAGACCTCATCGAGGTCAAGGCAAAAGTTCTTCAGGACGAAGAGGCTCATGATGTGACGAACAATCCCTTGCCTGTTCACAACACTGGGCCAGTAGTCGGAATGATTTGTGAAGATGAGGAATTTGATCTGACACTAAAGGCCATTGCAGCCATTGCCGAGACAGAAGAAAAGCCAAAAAACGGTCGCCAAACCTGAATGTTCCCTATCAGACGGGAGTCTCGGTAGCCAGTCTTGCTATCCTTTCTGCATCCGGATTATTTCAAGATGTAATCAGTTAGTTTTACTTTTATTGTCTTAATTTCTAATGTAAATCTTTCTATCTTTAAAAGTCAAATAAATAAAATCAATATTTCATCGTCCATGTCTCTCTTCTTGACTTTGTCACTTCTCTTATTCTTTTTTCAGTTCTGTTAAACGCAGATTTCAATAACATGACATGCTTGCAGACTTCATGCCCAGATCCTAAAATGCACGTTGTCAGACTTCGAAATAATGAATCAAGAATCAGAATGTAATAATGATAAGTTTAAGGAAATAAAACAAAGATTCGAAACAGCTAAAGGAAAATTGGCTCCAGATTGGAAAGGTCCATACATTGTAATAAGAGTACTGCCAAAAGAGAGCGTTGTATTTGGGAGATATTGAAGAAAATGGCTCCATACCAGCTATCAATACAGACGCGTTCAAAAAGTATTATGTTTGACCCTTTCTACGCAGCTTTAATGCTCTCTGATTGGGATGACGAAGGCTTTCATTCTCACTACCCAAACACTATCAACCATTTGCAAACCCTTTGAGCCGGTTACCTTTACTTTGGTTACCCTCTTTAGAACCTGAAAGTATTATTGAAAAAAAAAAAAGAAAAAACAAAATAAAAATAGAGACAAAAGAAAATGAAATGAAAAATGAAAAAAAAAACATAGGAAAAGGAAAGGAAAAAGAAAGAAGAAAAAAACAAAATAAAAATCCAAACAAGTTCATGTTACTTGAACTACGTTCTACTTGATTCCGAAAGGATACGTAGGCAGCCTCTCTGTGGGATTCAGTCACACCAAAATAAAATCCACATTCCCCCAAAAGTTGAAACCGAGGCTGATGTTACAATGGTTCGGCGATCGTTTCGCCTGAAAGGTTCCAAAGTTGTAATTCAATTCAAATCTTTTTTACCCAAATCCTTTTCAAGACCTTCCGATCAATCAACAAGAATGCTCAAGAATTGGAGGATACAGTCACTTGGAATTGAGGCCACCAAAATGAGATAAATAACATGAGAGTGTCTTATTGGTGAAAACCCTCACAGGCACCATAAGACGATGGCGAGCACAGAAACTAAAATGAGAGAGTCTTGTAGTGAAAACTCGCAAAGAGCACTATAAGGCGATGGTGAGAAGAGAAATGAGAGAGATCAGCTGGTGAAAACCCGCAAAGGGCGCCACTGATCGGAAAAAGGATCCTCACAACCATTAGCATCGACACAGTCCTAGGCAAGGTTTCTCGGTTTCAAGGCAAAAGCAATTTCTGAGAATCGAACAGTTTACACAGATCAGGAATCCAGTCCAAATGGCATGTCATGTTCATTTAAGTCTGCATGTACTCTAGATAAGTCCTTCTTTCCTTTCCCCGGAACGGATACCTCTTGTCTAAATTCATTGTCCATTCCATTGTTTGTTTTTCTTTGAATCTATTTCGGTCTAACTCTGTTCCAAAAATAAGGCAAAGAAGGGATGGCAAGACTAATTTACAAGACTCTCGTTTGATACAAGCTAATATGTAAAAAAGAGGTACCCAGCCTCGGCAGGCATCAGTTCAACCCTGACTGGCCATGGTGGCTGATTTTTTGAAATAAAAAACTCTCGAAAGGAGAAAATCAAATCGAAAGCGCCTACAAAAGCAAAATGAAGTTGAAAAAGTTAAGTCCCAAGTGGCTAACCGTCTAGGAAAAGTTTGAAAAGCCAAAGGTTCCCCAATGCTCTGAAGTTAAAATTGGAAGACAGAAGTCAAATGCCGCAAAGGCAAAATAAAGTTGAAAAGGTTAAGTCCCACGTGACCAACCGTCATGTAAAAGTTTGAAAAGTCAAAGGTTCTCCGGACCATAAATGCAAGTGGTATTTAGGAAACAACTAGTGGCAGGTTGAAATCATCATCAAAAGAACATGGGCCAAGATCAAGTGGATGAAACACTCAAAGCAGCAAAAATCAACCACTGTTTCAAATTAACAATTGTTTTTTGTTTGAAAGACAAGAAATAGGTGCAATCCAAAAGAAAAAAAAAACTGCGCGGGAGCTAAAAACAGCTCTACAGTAGCAACAACTCCAAAAGGGAAGTCTTCTCCAAATTCTTTCTCGCATTTTACTCACTCTCTTAATAAAAAGAAAAAAAAAACAGAAAGAAAATAAAGAAAGTTCAAAATCATGGTAGCATAGAGTCTCCACTCCCTAACTGCGTTTTCCAACATAGGGTCTCCACTCCCTAGTTGATTTTATTTTTAGACATAGGGTCTCCACTCCCTAGTCTCTTTTCCAACTTAGGGTCTCTATTCCCTAGTTGATTTTTATTTTTAGACATAGGGTCTCCACTCCCTAGTTTTATTTTTAATATAGGGTTTCCACTCCCTAGTTGATTTTATTTTAGACATAGGGTCTCAACTCCCTCGTCGCTTTTCCAATGTGGGGTCTCTACTCCCTAGTTGATTTTATTTTAGACATAAGGTTTCCACACCCTAGTCGCTTTTCTAACATAGGGTCTCCACTTCCTAGTTGATTTTATTTTAGACATAGGGTCTCCACTCCCTAGTCTCTTTTTTCCAACATAGGGTCTCCACACCCTAATTGATGTTACTTTAGACATAGGGTCTCCACTCCCTAGTTGATGTTATTTTAGACATAGGGTGTCCCACCCCTAGTCTCTCTTTTCCAACATAAGGTCTCCACTCCCTAGTTGATGTGAGCTTAAATGGAGGATACACCACTCCCTAATATCTTTGCTAATGTTAGGTACACCATTCTCTCGTCATATTTTCCCCAACATTAGGTACACCAATCCCGACCTTTTTATTGCTGTCAATAATGAAGTAGTATAAAGTTTTTGTTAAATAACTCAAGAAATTTTTCTAGTAAAAACTGGGGCAGAAAAGTTTCGTTCTTTTGTTTGTTTTGGTATCTGAGCAGGTTTTACCTCGAGGCACAGGGTTCAGATGACCAAAACAAGAAGTCTCAATCCAAAATTAAAAAAAAAAAAAGAAAAGAAAAAGAAGTGAATCCAAAATGCAAAGCGGAAGAAAGGATATGGACTGCTCAAGACATGACTGAAGTCACGAGCATTGCATTTTCCGTTTTGATAAAAAAAAAACTGTAGAAGAATAAACTAGCACCTACAGATAGCAAGCATCAAGGTTCAGACCAGAGTATGCATGAAGAACCAGTCAAAACTTAAGATCAAGTTTCATAAGACTTATAGATAGGAATCTTGTAACTCATAGCTGATAGGCTTCTTTATTTTCTTATTGATTTTGATTTTGATGTAATAGCAGGACCACAGACAGGAGCCTCGACGAAACCTACTCTACAACTCATCATTCCATTATTCTCTTTGAACTACACGCGACCTGATTCCCTCATATCCCGAGATATGTAGGCTTCCCAAAACCAGGACTCGGTTGCACCCTATCTTTTGTTTCTTTTCCTTTAGAATAACGGTTTGGTCAAAAATTAGTCACATGACTAACCTTGTCTTTGCCTGAAAACTCTTCATGTTTCCAAGAAAAAAGGGGCATGCTGTGAGCACCTAATTTTTGACCGTGCTTGAATTTTTTTCCCACTCATCTCCCCAATACTTAACTTCCCACTTCCCCCACTCACTTTCCATTTTCCCCACCCACACTCCTACTTTCACCACTCATATCCCCCACTCACACCACCATTAAAATCACCTCCTCAAACCCAGCTGATTTTTCATCAATTTTCAGTTACAAAAATCAGCCAACACTTCCATTAAAATACACCTGAAAAAAGCTCCAGATTGAGCTCCTTTTCTCCATCCGAAACTGCATCAAAACGACCACACAAATCTCC
>MCJB01019149.1:2462-19401 GCA_002018475.1 Nicotiana obtusifolia | reverse complement strand
CCCCCCCCAACCCCAAATCTTTTGTTTCGAAGTTATTTAACTCGTTTTTGGTGCATGAATCCGGCAGCTAATCTCCCCTCTGATGGTGGTTCGGCAGTAGATCCGTTGGTCATTTTTCAGGGTTTCTTTTGTATTAATTTAGCAAAATAGTATGTACAAATTAGCTATATAATTTACAATATAGTATAGATAAATTAGCAATAATTTTTGCAATATAATATGTATATAGTGACTTGTTAAAAATTTACTTGTTTAGATTAATTAGCTATTTTTTTCTTTTTAGTTAGATGTTCTTGTGAAAATGGCTAGTATACTTGTATGTATCCAATAGTAAATCAAGAAAAAAAATTAGAATAATTTGGGCATGTTCTATAAGTATGGAATTCTTGATTATATAAAAAATAACTAAAGAAAAACAACTTAAGTGCTAATACTTCGTATAATGTAGGTTATAATAGTTAGAGTTGAACAATATTTTAAAGAGTTAGAATTTTTATACATTCAAGTTATGTTAATTAAGAAACAACTTAAGTGTTAATACATCTCTGTTTCAGCTTTTCGTTTGGAAATTCTCCATGCATTATCTATGTGTTAATTATATTATTTATTATTGGAACAAAATAAAGAAAATGCAATCAATTAAGTATTAGAGCGCTATCATATGCTAATCTGAAATAAATTAGATTAATTTTTATGTTTTAGGCTTTTTGTCTTACAATTGTTTAATGTACATATTAATATTGAAACCACCAAGTATTATAGTAAAATATATAATTAAAATATTTAGATAACCTTTGGGAGAATATAACTTAGTAAGTATTATAAATAAAATAAATATGTCAACTTCTAGTTTCTTTTATTTGTGTAGATGGCATTTGCGCATCGTAGATGAATGTATAATAGGAATCATCTTAATCGTGGGGTTAAGGGATGAATTTAAAGAAGGGGTTGCTGGATTTATTGCTAAGGCAAGGACACTTGATGATTTTCGTATTGAAAGAACGATTAGGTGCCCTTATCTGAAATGCAAGTGTGTTAAGTTATTGGGAGAAGATGTTGTTACATGTCATCTTTTTAAAAAGGGATTTATGGAAAATTATTATGTGTGGACTGCTCATGGGGAGAATCTTGATAGCGTAAATAATGTTGACTTTCATAATTCTTTTGGTGGTGAGGAGGGTAGTCCCGTAATGGAGAATAATGTTGAAAATTCTAGATTCAATGATATGATGAGGGATGCCTTTGAGATGTTCAGGGGGGCTCAATCTGAACCAAATGATGATGCTAAGAAGTTCTTTAAAGAGTTAGAGGAAGCTAGTTGTCCGTTGTATGAAAGCTCAATGCATTCCAAGTTGTCTGTTGATGTTCGATTACTTCATACTAGGACGAAGATTCAATTGATAAACATGAAACAAGCAAGGATGAATAATTATATGATGAAAATGAAACAAGCGATGAAGAATTATATGATGAAGAAAATGAAAATGAAGTGATGAGGATTAAGCTATTTGTGTGTTTTATGACTTGTTCAGTATTTAGATGCTATGATGTGCTTCATTGTAATATGTAATTATTAACGACATCTTTGTTTTCTAATGTTTATATTGTTATATTTATTATATATACTTTATGTCTATATTTGTTATGTTAATTATTTTTTACATGTAATATTGTATATTCATTACACAAATGAATTCTCGCGGTAAAGAAATAAAAAAAATTAAGAAGAAAAGACACTATTTACCTAGATCAAGTCAGCTTCCTCCACCTACAGCAAATATGAGCCCTCCTCCTATGCCTCCTCGTCCTTCCATGCCAGCTTCACAGTCATCTGACTTTTTCAAAGTCCCTCCCCGTCTAGCTCGCTTCAGTATTACTCTATGCCTTCTTATGGCGGCTCAGCTTCCACCACCATTAATTTTATACTCACACCTCATTTTTCAGCTTCTTCCCCGCGTGATCCTGCTAGTCAGTTCGGTGGCTCACCACTGATTGCATCCCGAGCCATCATAGTAGCCAGCATGGTGGTTCATATTTTGTGCCTTATACATCGCCCACTCAATTATCATCTCCATCATCATCCACTCCAAGTAATCTAACTTGGATATTAGAGGCTCTCACGCAGCTGCATCCCCATCTACCAGTACTTCTACAGTTGCTGGTACGTGAGACAGTGTACTGGAGGGACTGTACAATACGATCATCTTCATCAGCTGGTTATCATTTCCCATGGCGACGGGTGAGTTTTCCTTCAATTTTCTTTTAAAATCTTTCAATAAAATTTTGCACATAATGAATTTAATGACATTTTACATGTTACATTAAATGCAGGTTTTTGCCATCCTTTCAGGCCACGCATATGGTGATGGAATCTATGAAGCTATTTTTTCATGAGCCGTGGAATCCTGGAGATAGATACCGTACCAGATCAGAATGAATATTTGGCAACAATTTAAGGTAAGAATACGTTAATTTGTATTATTACTTATCCTCATTCGTCTAATATTTATTCAATTTTGCGGGTTAGGTGCGTATGGTAACCTACACTTGAAAATAGGGTGAATGAGAACTTCGAGAAGAGAGCACAGAAGCGGATATCATATTCACATCATGTTGCTAGGAAAGGTGGCACCAGGCCTGATTGGATATGTGAAGATGTTTGGAGTCAGCTCTTGGCAAAGTGAAACACCCCTGAGTGGAAGAAGAAGAGTGAACAGACAAAGTTAAACAGAGCTTCTACTAAGGGTGGAGCATTGCATACTGGAGGTTCAATTAGCTTTGCATCCAATCAATTGAGAATGGTAATTTCATTATAAAATATTCTTAGTTTTGCAAGTATGCAAATTGAACACACACACACACATATATATATATATATATATATATATATATATATATAATTACTTCTTTATTTTCAGGAAAAGGAACATGAGGGAGATGTGACTTATGTTGAGGTCTTTGCGGAGACCCACAAGAAGAAGAAGAAGGACGGCACAAGAGAAGGATTGGTCGAATCGCGTGCTTCAGAGAAATTTGTACGATCCCAACATCAACACTATATTAATTTTTCTCTCTTGGTTTATTTTATTTATATAACGTGTATGATTTTTATTTCAGGACAAGTATCATATTGATATTGATGGATGGTGACAAACTCAGCTTGAAGGAACTCAGCCGACCTCGGAGGATATGACTGCAATTTGGACACAGGCAGCTGGTGGCGTGAATAAAGGTATAAATATTATGTAATTATCTATTTTGTTATTAGTTTAAAAGTTGCGTGTTTTTTTTTTCCTTACTTCTTTTACTTTCTTTTCTTTATTTCTCGTAAAAATAATAAATAAAGGTCGAGTCTACGGGATTGGAGTGCAGCCATCCTCCAGTCATCCACCAACAACATTATTCACTGGGGCATTAGTTTCCTAAGAAGACATGGAACCTATGCAAGAAAGGAGCTACAATGGAGTCTGAGTCTGAGTCTGAAGAGGAGACTTGATTCTGAATAGGCTACTTGAATATTTTAGAGTTGAAGTTAGACACATGTGTAATTTATGTTGTTTGATAGTTGGTTGTTTAATTAATTTGTTGAATTGTTATAAATATTACTGTTCATTTTGTAGTAAATATTGGACTTGGATTGTTATATTAGGTTTTTGTTTGGTTGTTAGGTGTTTGGTTGGCTTTTTTATTTGGCTAGTGGTGTAATTAGAAATACAACAGGATTCTGCTTAAAATGCCCAGATTTGCGACTGAATCGGTCGCAAATTACCTAGATTTGCGACTGATTCAGTCACAAATTGAAATTTTCTAACAAAATTTAATTAGGATTTGTTGATTGAATCAGTCGCGAATGAGAAATACCGCCATTTTGAATTAATTAATAATCAATATTTACGAATGTTTCAGTTGAAATAATTAATTAAAAATTAATTTTAATTTTAAATTTTCTGACGGAATCAATCAAAACATTTAATTTAAATTTATTTTTTTATTCTGGTTGGCGATCGAGTCAGTCGCTAAATTTGCGACCGATTCGGTCGCAAATGGCCTAATTTCAAATGTCCCCATATTTTTCAGTTGGCGATTGAATCCGTCACAAATTTTTGACTGATTCTATCGCAAATATATTGCGACCACGTATTTTTCGACTGACACTTTTCAATAGGAAATCCGTCAGAAAAATACGATTTTCGATTGATTTGACGGTCTCAAATTTGCTGTTTTTTAGTAGTGTCTTTTATGTTGGACCCATGTTTAGATTCTTTATTGTTTTGGCTTCTACTTAAGTTGGGCTCCGTCTGGTCTCAGGCCCAGTTAAAGCAAGGTCCGGTTTAATTATACAAGAGGGGCCGGCTGACTACACAAATTCTTCTAGAATCAAAACATTCTAGAATAATACGTTGTAAATATTTTCCTTACTTGTGATTATCCATTAGTTTGTTATAGTATATACAATTAGAGTAGGACACCTATAGTAGGCAGTTATTTGCAAGATTCTTTTTTACTATATTTATACAAGCATTGTACTGAATGATTTCGTTAAGCAATACAAAGAAAATTTCCTACGTTCCTTCTCTATTTTGACATGATATTAGAGCAGGTTTGATCCGCTCCTTTACAATTCCAAAACAGTCTCTTTCCATCATCTTTCATCTTTTTCAACTACCCAGCTATGGGATCCAATGGTCAACCCGTTGAATCTGTAGTTGTAGATTCTTCCACAACAACTCCTGTTGTAACTCCAGTCTTCAATGGAGCTAGAGCAATTGACTCATCTCACCCATATTATCTTCATCTCTCGGATTATATAGGGATGAACTTGTTTCCTCAGTTCTTGATGGCAAGAGCTATGGAGGGTGGAGAAGGGCAGTTGTCACTGCTCTCTCCGCCAAAAACAAGTTAGGGTTCATTGATGGAACCATAGTTGTCCCAAGTTCAGATTAAGGACTCCAAAAGGCTTGGGCCCACTACAATGACATGGTATTGTCACAGCTACTCAACTCCCTGTCAAAGGAAATTGCAGAAAGTGTGTTATACTCACAAAGTGCTAAAGATCTACGGGGAGATATAGAAGACAGGTTTGGACAGACAAATGGTGCAAAGATCTTCCAGCTATAGAAGGAGTTGAGTGCAGCAATTGAAGGTAATACTAGTGTTTCAAGCTATTTCACTAAGATGAAGAGTTTATGGGATGAGTTAGATGCTTTGAACGCCTTTTCTGCTTGTGTTTGTGAGAGTGACTGTGAAGCTAAGGCTAAGAACTTGAAAGCACATCAGGACGAAAGATTATTGCAGTTCCCAATGGGTTTAAATGAGTGCTTCATAAGAGTTAAAGGCAACATTATGTTGTATTCTCCTCTACCCTCTATTGGAATGGCTTACTCACTAGTCATACAAGATGAAAAGCAGAGGAAAATACATGCTACACTTGTTTATCTAGGTGAATCAAGATCCTTTATGGCAGCTAACTATGTAGGAAGAGGAAAAAAGGTTAATGACTATAAGGGACAGAAACTAGGTTTTGAAACAAAGAAAAACACTAGCATATTTGCCTACTGAAACCTGGTCATAACATTGATAAATATTATAGGACACATGGTTTCCTAGAGGATTTCAAATTCACAAAGCAGAAGAAATTGCAGTCCACAGCACAAGCTAACAATGGATTCAATGTAACTGAAAGAGTGGAACAAGGAATTTACCTGATGTGAAGACTCTCACTCAGGAGAATGTGACACAATTGCTTCATTTTCTCCAATAGGTGAACATGAACCAGAATTACCAAAATGCAGGGACCTCATATATTTTTGCAAACTTCAACTGTTCTGGTATATCTAAATTCTTCAACTCTTATGCCTATTACATACAAGTAAATAGTCATTCATGGATAATAGATAGTGGAGCCAGCGAGCATATGACTTTTAACAAATCTTTTCTTTCAAATTTCAAGGCCTTAAGCAGGCCTGTTATAATTAATCTACCCAACTTTTGTGGAGTTAAGATCACTCATTATGGTTCTGTTACTCTCTTTCCAATTTAATGTTGCAGAAGATCTTATATATTCCTAGTTTCAAATTCAATCTTTTGTATGTGCATAGATTATGCAAGCAACTCAAAAAATATGTCCTATTTATTCCTTTTTCTTGTTTTCTACTGTAGGGCCTTTCACTGAACAGCCCTCTGGAGATTGGTAGAGAAGCTGGAGGCCTATACATACTTAAGTCAAGGCAGCATGCTGTAACTGTTTCTAAGAATTTTTCCAAATCTAGTAGTACTTTAGTTTCTAGCAAGCAATCAAAGCCTAGTGCTATTTCCAATTCCTATTTTACATTTTCTTATTCCAATGTAAAAGAAAATTTGTGGCACTATAGATTAGGCCACATGATTTTGAGTAATATGAATAATATTTTATCTACTTGAAGTCCTTAATTCAAAATTTTTAACTCCTTGTGTTATTTGTCCTTTGGCAAGACAGTCCAAACTCCCTTTCCCAACAAGTTCTATCACCACTAAGGCTGTGTTTGAATTAATTCACATTGATACTTGTGGACCTTATAAACATGCTACACATGATGGTTTCAAGTATTTCCTTACCATTATAGATGACTTTAGCAGAGGATTTTGGACCTATCTTTTAAGCACCAAGTCAAATGCCTTTACTCTCCTAAAGTCTTTCTTAATTATGGTTGAGAGACAATTTCACACTAAAGTTCAAACAATAAGGTCAAACAATGCCTTTGAATTAGGCAGTGGGAATGTTCAGTCTGAATTTTTTCTTTCCCAGGGGATTCTACAACAAACAACTTGTGTGTCGACTCCGCAACAAAATGACATTGTAGAAAGGAAACATAGGCATCTTTGAGAGACTTTTAGAGCTTTGTTGTTTCAGTCACAATTTTCTATCTCATATTGGGGTGATGGTAAGCTAGAAATCCATATTTGAGTCATAGTTTGCACTCTAATTATTGTATTTTACTTGTGGTTGAGCTTAACTAATGGTGGTTTGCGCTTATTACGTGTTTTATGCCTTGCAGGAAATAACTCCAAGCTATTAAGGTAATTTGGAGCTAATTTGAATAAGTTGGAGCTTTGAAGTCTGAGTAAAAACTCAAGAAATTAAGTTAGGAACACGTTCGGAGGTCAAGGACCAAGTTTGGATGTCAAAAAGTGAGAAAAAATTATTCTGAGAAAAATGCACAACCGCATCGCGCCCTGCGTAGCGGGGCGTGGGGTGCTAGTGCAAAATTCCTTCAGAGTGAAAATTTGGCCTCTGAACTTTCCCACTAATGTGGCGCGTGGTGCGCCGCCCGGCGCGTCGCAGTAGTGTATTTTCTCGCCCAACTTTTCCACTTCTGCTTGGAAAGGATAGTTTCGTCCGGGCACGTTCCTACATGGTATAAGTACAACAAAAATAGGAATTTTTGAGGACTTTTTGACCTTGTACGCTTTAGGAGAGCATTGGAGGCTACAAGACACAAGATTTCATCATCTTTCCATCAATTCAATACGGGAGTTTGGTTTGTAACGTTAGATTGATATTTTCTTACTCTTTAATTATATTTTTGATGACTTCCTCGATGAATATGGAATAGTTTCTTTTAAGGTTTGATGGATATGGTGTTTTGATTTATATTTGTGAATTTTTAACTCTAGTTCTTTGCTTGAATCCGTTTACGGAGCTTTGAGTTATTTGAAACTTTATTCACCAGTTTATTTAATGGCATTATTTTGTTTGGTTTAACTCAGTGATCCTTTTATGTAATCGAAAGAAATTGTTGAATTGTTGATTAATCAAGTTAGGAGAATATTCGAGAGATGTTTTCCTGAAGACTAATCTACTAACGCATGCTTGCATATGTTCACAGTGCCTGTATTTATTCACCTTGTAGAGTTAAGATTTAATCGAGAGCGGAGTCTTGACTACACGTTTTTACTAATCATCGAGTGAATTCGTGAGAATCATAAGAACTTTAGAGTGAATTGAACTAGAGTTAGATCCCAAATAGCTATCTTGCACCTATCATGTCATCCCTTATTTCTCCCATTGATATTTCGGTGTTGCTCAGCTCTTGTCTTTCTCTAATCAATTGTTAATTGTTTTAGTTTCATAGTTAATTTTAGCTATTAATCATTCCAAACAAAGTGTTAACATCCTGAATAGCGTTAAGCTAGAAATTACTTAAGCATTGTTTAAATTCAATCTCTGTGGAGACGATAATTAAACTATACTATCTTTGGCTAGCGAGCATAAATTTCGTGTTGTGTTTTGCACTCGTCAGAGGGATTGTCTTTAACAACTACCTACTTAATAAACAAATTCCCTTCCAAAGCTCTGCACCTTAAAACACCCTATGAGATCCTGTTCAATGATTGCAAATAACATTGCATAATTGGAAATTGGCTAAATCTTAATAAGTTTTTACATGCAGGACATGTTCATGGCAGGAGCTGAAGCATCATCCACAACACTCATTTGGGTACTGACAGAATTAATAAGAAATCCAAGTGTCATGGCTAAAGCACAACGTGAAGTTAGAGAAGTCCTAAAGGCAAAGAAAACATTCAAGGATTCTGATCTCGAAGAGTTGAAGTATCTAGAATTAGTGATTAAAGAAACATTAAGGCTACACGCTCCAGTTCCTCTGATACTCCCAAGGGAATGCAGAGAAGAAACAAAGATTGATGGATACATTATTCCTATCAAAACCAAAGTCCTAGTTAATGCATAATCCAGAAAGCTTTATACCTGAGAAATTTGAGAATAGTACTATTGACTTCAAAGGAAACCACTTTGAATTTATTCCATTTGGTGCAGGAAGAAGAATATGAGCAGGAATATTATTTGGTTTAGCTAATGTCGGGCATCCTTTAGCTCAGTTGCTTTACCACTTTTATTGGAAGCTTCCTGCCAACATTAGTCTGGACGATTTTGACATGATCGAAACAGAAGGGGTAATTGCCAGCAGAAAGAATGATCTTTGTTTAATTGCTACTCCTTTTGGCCTCTCTTAGTAAAGACATACAGTTAAGAACTTTGATCCTTATTTAAAGTAAGTGCACGTCACTGGTTACTACAAGTTTATCAGCACCAGTGATGAATAAGTAAATAATGGTGTTTATTGTATAAAGACTTGCTTCCTTTTTACATGGTATATCTGTATTTTTCTTACTTGTGAACTGCAAAATGTGAGCAATATGCCGAATAAATAAAATATTAGTAATACCCGAGGTTTCTGGTCAAAAAGACAAAAAAAAAAAAAAAGAAGAAGAAGATGAAGATATGCCCTATATATTTTTTTGAATTTGTTACCATTTTTATTCTTTACTACTCCACTAGATACGGCCAGCCCAAGTTCAACCTAGGTAATTTGTTATTAACATTCTTTCTACTTCATTAGGTAGGGGTAAGGTCTGCGTACACACTATCCTTCTCAAAACCCACCTATGAAAATATATTGGTTTTTTTTTTTTTATTGTACTCCTAGCATTACTTTTGCATCTATTTGCGGTTCATTCCATTGAATCAACACTAATTCCACGTAGCAAAGAAATTTTTTCACATTTTTGTTTGATTTGCTAAGCATTTCATGTAATCAGCAAAATTTCACAAAAAAATAAAGAGACGAACAAATACACCATGTCACACTTAATAAATACACTTCAAGATAGTCATCCTAAAATCCTTCCTATTTGGGAGTCATATATTTATCTCAATCTTAACTGATTCAGATGTACAGTACATTTAAAACGCCACGGTGTCAAGATATAAGCTCTTTATTGAACAGCACATAGATAAATCGCTCAACGTAGCCCCTTAATTATTGGCTAGCAGCATATGCTTGCACAGGATTTCTCAAACTACCCAACCTTTACAGTCGTATATATTTTTAGGTTCTCTACGACTCAATGCTTCGGAAAGAATAAGTAAATTACTACTTAAGAAAAGAAAGTTCTAATGATCTGTGCGAAATTTTTAGTCAACCAAACTTCAGAATATGAATTATAATGAGAAGGACAGTAAGGATGAAAGATACGCACATAAACTACTATTACATGTGCAACTTTTCTGAGAAGTAATCAATGGCTAGTTACTAAGAGCTCAACCTTTATCAGGTTTTTTTTTTGCCCCTCCTCTAACCCTTTTTTAGGGTGGGCGTTTTGTCATGAAATATAAGAAAGGCAGTTGAAGTAGCCACAATATTGATCTAAACATGAGGATTATAAGGATAAAAATGTATGTCATTCCAAAAGTATCTTATAAAGCCTTAGAACAGGAGCGATCGCAGCCAATACTGAGGGCCGAACACACGTAAAAGATGAAACTGCATTGCTTTTTCCAGCAAGCACTTTAAATTCTTGTTTTAGGGTAATCAAATCCAGAATTAATGAAAAATGAAAATACCAACAGAGAGATTCAGAATCTCCAGGTTGCCTTAGAAATTTCGAATACCTGGAGAAAGAATTACCAGCACATCCTGCACCATGAAATGGTATATATTGCAGAAACACGTGGGGAACGATAAGTGCAACACCTGAGTATTTGAAGGTTTCGTTCAAAATATCCTATGTTGATAGAGCAACAAACCCTTCTAGCTAATCATAAGTAGATCCTGTATAATAAAACAGGGTCTTGGTCAAATGAATGTTGCAGCCGGTGCATGAATATTTTACAAAGATTATTCAAAGTAATTGGCTGATAATGCATGCACTGCAATGATAAGAAAAACAACTAAATGCAGAAACTACAACCAGGCATCTTCAGCCAATAGAAAAGCTAAACACTATAAGGGTTAGTTCTAACAATGATACTTATGGAAGTAATGAAATAAGACATCAATTTCGTAAACGTCAACTGATGGATAAAGAACAATTTCCATCAGTGTGATTTATATTGAAAGCTGCGCTGGTTCCTAGTAATGTATTCAATGGATAAAACAAAGAGGACGGTTACTCTGTAAGCGCCACACAGGAAGGATGTATTGAGAGCATAAAACAGAATTTGGATATCTAGAAGCATGTCTGCAAGAAGATAGACTCGCTTCCATTGTAGCACCCGACTCCAACCTTTGCCAATATGACGTAGTACTCCGTCTCTGAGTACCTGAGATTAGCCAATGACTAATAATTTCGCCTCTTAACATGCAAACCGAAATGTCGAATCCACATTACACCACAAGCACGATAACTCCCTCTCTAACAATTGAAAAGCATGACCAACAAGAAAACGTCATTTTCCTATTAATAGTCTGTTTGGCCAAGTTTTTCCAAGTTCAAAAGCATAAAAAAAGATTTTTTTTTCAAATTTGAAGTGTTTGGCCAAACTTTTAGGAGAAAAAAAAAGTGCTTCTGAGGAGGAGCAAAAGCAGTTTTGGAGAAGCAGAAAAATACACTTAGAAACACTTTTTAAAAGTTTGACCAAATACTAATTGATGCTTAGAAATACTTTTTAAATTAATTAGCCAAACACAAACTGACTCTCTCCAAAAGTACTCTTGAAAAAAATACTTCTCAACTTTTCAAAATTAATTAATTTTTCCAACTTGGCCAAACGAGCTATAACTTTCACTAAAAAGATTCTCTATACAATGCAGTAACAGAAAGGTAAGACATGGCTAAAGCAAGTGATAGAAAAGCACCCGCACCAGCATTCCTTTGATTTGATATCTTTAATCAACGCAGATTGAACTCACCAGAAGCTAAAAACAAAGAGCCCAATCCCTATCGTGGATTGTCGAATGCAGCCAACAGAGACAGTTTAGGGTGCAAAGTAGAAGAGGAAGATGGTATATAGTACTTTGCCTATTGATTTGCCAGGGTGCCGCTGTTACATGTAGGGGAGGAAAGTTGAGTTCCAAAGTTTATGCCTTTTTGTCTCCACTCTCCAAAGATAACCAATAAACCAACCAAGTCAACTTGGTTCTGTTTGGTTTTCACCCAAGGCAAAATACCATTTTAAGTCTGTTCCATTGAAACATTTTAATCAAAAATCTTCGCACAGCATATTTGGATTGTTATTAGTCATTGTATTGTATTGTATTATTATTTCAAAATAATATTTTTTATTATTTATTTAAAATAGATTGTATTATATTATTAAATTTATTGTTCCGAAATAATGAAAAGGCCCATTTTTTAAAACAATTGAATCAATGTGGTTAGATTGTTTCATATTTTTCTTTTCAATTATGCTCTTATTTATTGCTCCATAATTTTATTTTTCCTTTATCATATTTTATACTTGCTCCTACGTATTATGTATTATTTCTGCCGTTGTTTTTCACTAATTTGCAAATATCTGCCACATGTTAGTTTTCAAACTATTTTTTTTCTATTTAAGGCTCGAATTATATATTTACTTTCGTATATTTTTATGTGTAATTCTTAATAAATTTAATATTTGAATTAATTGAAGGCCTTTTAGTTAATTTATTAATTACAGTACAATACGATACAGTCAAATCAAGCAATAAAAATATTATTTAACAATAACATATAATACAATATACCCAAATATTATATTAATAAAACGATATAATACAATACAATATAATACAATACAATAATATACATTATAAAAAAAAAAGATGGGTTACAATGATCCAAATAGTGTGTTAGACACCTCTAGCTGACATGTAACTGCACGTATTTTACACCTCTTCTAAGAGCGTGAATTGTTGCATATATAACGCATTAAAGTGGGCCCGAAGTACAGGTGGCCAAAAAAAAGGTCTTTTTAAAAATTCTCTTTCTCTTGTTCTTCATGAAAGCACCAGATGAGAAATTCCTCAAACTAAAATTTTAATTCCTTCTTTTGAAACAGAACACAACACATCATCGCTAGTCTCAAACTCATCAAAATATATAGGAGTACTCCATAACTATGGAACGACACCAACTATTTTTTTAAAAGACGAACTAGAAGCAAATAATTTCTTGCTACAAATTAAGTAGAGATGCAGCAACAACGGTTTTCTTTTTGGTAGAATCACTCAAGAAATCCACCTCTAAATCCTACAAATCCAGGAACTCCCCGCCTCAGCCCACCCCTAAATCCCACAAACCCAGAAACACCAGCGTTAGTCCACCAAATTAAGAAACCCCAGAAGTGATTCTTGACGAAAAATACCAACGAAATCACAGAATTTTGAGATGGGTCTGTAAGAATGATGATTGTGATACATTTGAGTTTGGAATTATTGAGCAAGATTCTAAATTTTGAGTGTTGTGGATATTATTCTAGCTTGATTTAATTTACCGTGGTATACCAGTTGTGAATGAGAGAATAAATTGGATAAAATTTTTGAATCTGTTAATTGTGATGTCCAGTAGATGTGGCGCTGTGGAGCAAATAAAAAATTCAGCAACAAACTTACTAAGTTCTGCATTACTTTTTTGTGGTTTAAAAAAAGGGCGTGCAATAACAATAATTTTCGTTGGAGTTTTAGATATGGTGGTGGAGGGGCAGCGGTGGTTGATATGATAGTGGAGCCTCGGTGGCTGACCAAACAATAATAAGAAGATGGGTAGGGGAGAGAAAGAAAGCGACACTTTTTTATTTTTTTGAGGGTTTAAAGTTGCTTTATATGTTTATGGATTATTAAGATAAAGGCCGATTGTCAATTTTTTATTGCCTTAGCTTCATTTGTTTTTTTAAGATTAAAAAATTTGAATCTGAATATATATTTGAATATCAGGATGTGTATTAAAATTAAGATATTCAAATTTGAATATATATCTAAATATTAAAATGTGTATTAAGATCTGAATACTAAATGATTAAGATGTTTGATTCTTAATATTTAAATATATAGAATTTATCTTTATTTGAAAATTAATAACATAAAATTCAAATAAAATACTAATTAATCTAATATTCTATCAATAAATATATAATTTTTTTAAGAATATAGTAGTTGCTAGTGGTGATGGCTAACGGTGGTGCTTGTGAATGCTTATTAGAGACGACGGTAGTTTGTTGTAGGTTTGGTTGATGGTGGTGGTTCAGAGCAGTAGCTAGTGGTGATTAGTAGTAGTGGAAATTATGATTGGGGAAGGTGGTGGTGAGTTCTGATAGTTAATAATGGCGGACGGTAGTGGTAGTTGTGATTGAGGAGGGTAGTGGTGGGTGGTAGTAGCTTATAATAATGAGTAGTCCCGGTTATGATTGTTGATGATGATGGGGTGATTAGTTGTGGTAGTTGAGATGGATGAGTGTTTGTGGTTGAGAATGATGGTGGTCGGAGTGATGCGGATGGCCGGTGGTGGTAGTCGATTATGGTGGCGGCTATGATTGAGGATGATGGTGGTTGAGTATGGTGGTGGTGGTGGTGGCATGGTGGTAGTTGATAATGGTAGGCGGAGGCGGCAATTAATAATGAATATGGATGATAGCATCTTAATGAAATTAAGTCTCTGTTATGGATCTAAATCATATAGACCTATCCAGACCCATTAAGTGGTTGTGAATTTAAAAAAAATACACTTAATTATTAAAATCTGAATAATTAAGATTCAGACTTTAAAAACAAACGTACTTATTGTCTAAGATCTGAATAATTAAGATTCAGACCTCCATTACGTGCAAACAAATGAGGCCTTAGAGCATCTCCAACGCTGCAGTCACTTTTTGCCATCCTTACTTTATTATTATTTTTATTATTTAACTCTTTTAATTTATCTATTTATATATACCTAATTATATTTTTGTAATATTCTTATAATATTAATTTTACATCTTAACTTTGGCGTATAATTTTGATAAATTAATTTTCATGCATTTATTATTTTTTTGTAAAATTATAAGTTAATTTTATTATAAGTTATAATTTTATGTGAATATAAAATATTAGATGTTGCTAAAATTGAAAAGTGAAAATTGAAAATACATTAAAATTGGAAATACATTAGCTCGACACAAAAGAATTAAAGACAAAGATGTTCATTTTGCACTTCATAATGCTTTAATAGATCATTTATGGGAGCATACTAGAGGTGGAAATTGAATATTTATGTAATATTTAATCTGAATTTTACCATAATGTATTATGTATTTAATTATCTTGTATCTCAATGATTTCACTTTTATTTGAATTATCCGTTAATACATATAATCTGTAATATCTGCTTATAAATTATATTATTTAAAAATTTATGGTATAAAATAATTTTATATTAAATTACATGTGATGAATATGTAAAAAAGAAAAAAATGATATAATTTCTTTAATAGAAATAAGAAAATAAAATTTAAATAAGAGATAATAATATAATATTGAAGAGAGAGAAGAATACAAAATGGAATATTCTTTTTGGAGTAAAAAATGGAGTAATGGTTGGAGTAACTTTACTCCATTTTAGAGGAGAAAATGGAGGCAAGGGTTAGAGATGGCCTTATTTGCCACATCATCGCATTTTTACTTTGTTGGTTGTTTGAGAAAATGGTGTCTAAATGATACAGTAAACCTTATTAAAGTGTTCAAATGGAACAGATTTAAAATGAAGTGTTAGAATGAAAAATATGAACAAGTTTAAGGGTCTATCGATGTATTTTGCCTTTTATTTTTCAAATAATCACAATATTTTGATTGTTTTTTAAAAGTAGCAACTTTATATAGTCATATGCATGGTATTTGTTTGAGTTTTCTATCTTCTATATTGAGAAGTTATATAGGAGTGGTTTATTTATTGTTTTAATCATTAAGGTTAACTAAGTCCAAAAACATGTTTGGATGTACAGTTGTTGTTTGATTTATTAAAGTATAATTGTAATATTTCATAGTAAATTTCTCACATCTAAATGTTTCAATAGATGATAGGTTAATTAATTTATGATGTTCTTGCTAACCATATTGCTATTCCTACTATTCAGAAGCGAGAATTTTGTCTCGGTCGTCCAGGGGTACTTTGATCTTTTTATCATATTTTAGATTGATTTTTGCCCGTAGAGTATTGTACGCCTAAATTTTTTCTTTTTATTCAGTTTGCACGCTCTTTATCTCTCTTGGATATACGGTGATGCACGCGACTTTTTCACGGAGTCTGCTTTCACATATTAGAAATCAGGGATTTAGAGATCAAAAATTAGCGACCAAAGTTGGTCTGCCACAAAAAGCGACCAACATTGGTCGCCAAAATAGACAAAAAAAATGAAAAAAAAACTTAAATAAAATAGCGACCAAAGAAGGTCGCCCACTGGTCGCCAACTGTTCAACATTTTGACCGGACTGGTCAAACATACCTGGTCAAAGAAAATTCACAAATGGCGACCAACTTTGGTCGCTAAACTGGACCCACGTTTAACATTAGCGACCAAAGTTGGTCGCTTAAAGAAGGGAAATTTTATGGGGATAGGAGCGACCATAGTTGGTCGCTTTTCTTGAATATTAAATTAAATCAGAATTTAAATTTGCGACCAACTTTGATCGCCTACTGGAAGGAATTTTATGTTAACATAAGCGACCAAAGTTGGTCGCTTTCTGGAATATTAATTAAATCAGAATTTAATTTTTCGACCAACTTTGGTCGCCTTTTGGAGGAAATTTTCTGGTACCCTAAGCGACCAACGTTGGTCGCTTATCTGGAATATTAAAATTAAATCAGAATTTGGAGGGAATATATATGGAGAAATTGGTGACCAAAGACGGTCGCTTACTGGAAAATTAAAATAAATCGATTTTCATTTGGGGATCAACTTTGGTCGCTAATATAAAGGTATATATATTTGCGACCAATGTTGGTCGCTTTTTGTTAACATTTTACCAAAGTGTATATATATATTACTAAAATATATATATTTATATATATATATATATATTGATATATAATATACTATAGTATAGTGTATAATATTTATATATATATATATATAACTATATATATATATATATAGTTATATATATTTATTTATATAAATATATTATACAATTCTATTTATATATAT
>MCJB01019138.1:130133-142966 GCA_002018475.1 Nicotiana obtusifolia | reverse complement strand
TTTATGATTGAATTAGTAACTAATTGTTTTACATAAATTGAAAACCATAAAAATGATTCATTTTTATAATTTAATCTTCAATTCTTAGATTCAAAGGTCTTTAGATGTATAACTTTTATAAGTAAGTATTTAGATTAATTTCACATCTTAGGTAAATTAGGATTTTTATTTTAAGCCTTTTAGTGGTCAAAATTAATTAATAAATAATAAAGAGCTAGAAAAGGAAATGAAAGAGGAGGAACCGAACTGGGCCAGTGTTTAAAATTAAACCTGGCCCAATTGCTCTTAAATGATGGACCGGCCCAATTCTCCTTACCCCTCTTTTAATCCAAAAGCACCCCCTTTCTCACCTAAAACAAACCCTAAACCTAATCTCTTCCACCCTAACCTAAAAAAAACCTCCGCCGCTGCCCCCTCTGCCCCGCCTCACTGCCACCCGTACGCCACCCTTCTCCTCTGCCGTAGTCCCGCCCCCCCTCCTTTTTCCCCACGTACTACGGCCTAACAAACTCTGATGAAACTCGTACCCTTAAGGGTTTTGGCACCATTTGGGACCACACCCGGAACAAATGGAGGCCGTCGATTGATTCTTAATCAATCCTCGCCTTCCATTTGTCCCGGATTCGGTTTTTGAAAGGGGTTTTGGAATTATTCAGAGGTAAGTTTTTTTGGATTTTTTTTTCTTTCTTTTTGTTCTCATCTGTTATTTTCCGGGATTTTTGGGGAAAAGGGTGCATGGGGGAGGTTTTTCTATAAATAGCTCCATTTGTAATCAAAAGAGGGGGTTCGATTTTTTTGAAAAAGATCTGGTCAGAAATTTGTGAGAGGTTGTTTTTGAGTAAAGTAAAAACAGAGAACGGGAGGACATTAGAAGTCACAGTCTAAACAAATGGTTTTAAAAGCATTCAAGCTAATTTAGTGATGGTTTCTGGTTAGCGAAAGCAAGTCGAAGCTGTGTTTCCCAGTGCTGCTGTCTTTCTATTGTCCGTTGTCTCGTTAGGAGCTGTTCCTTGGCTACATAGGTATGTTCAAACTCGTTGTGGTTAAGCAATGTAACGAATGCTTATTACTCAAATCTGTTTAATCGATGCGCACGTTTGTGCTATTGTTCCTGTTTTGCTGGTTCGCTTGTGCTAATTCATTAAGTGATTGAGTCGAATCCTGATGAACCGTAGTGATTTGAAAATTGTTTGTTGTCTTTGGATAGTAAGTTTATTCACTGATTCTGTATTGTTCAGTGTCGATTTTAGTTAATTTTGTTATTCATTTCATATATGACCTTTATGTGGTCAAGTTTCTTCTTCTGTCTCTCTGTTAATGAATACACTTCATCATTAGTTCATCCATTGTCGAACGTAACATGTTGATTGTTCAATTGACATTGTCGGCAACCTTGTTTCTTTATTTTGGTCGTCAAGATTCTTAAGTAGGAATATGAATGTTTAACTAGGAGGAAACTGTCATTTAACTAATCTTAATAGAAATAAGGTCGTTCATGAAAAACAATGTCCGCAATGACAATGCAGCTTTGTGAGGTTCGTTCATAATCAACAATCTGTTCGCTTTAAGATTTGCTGTTTCGAGAGCGTCGTTATGTAAAGAATCTGGACAATTTCAGTTTATTAAAAGTCATGTTATGGACTCTAGTCACCGGCAATGGTTGCTGGTGTGTAAACTCAGATTGTTGTTTGCCGACGTTTCAAATCTGCTTCGTTATATTTTTGTTTATGAATGGCTGTTCGTTAAAGCCAATGCCGAAGCGGATTGCTTGGCTCACTATTTCGTTTTGTATTGCACGACAATCTGCCTTTGTAGAAGTGTTGCTTGCTTTAGAAATGATTCCATATATTTTGTGTATTTCTAGAATCTGCTTTAAAAGTTTGTTCGTCCGCACTTGCGCAATTTATGGTTATTTTCACAAATGAGTTTGCATCAAATAGTTATGATTGGGTTTAATTCATTAGGGCCAACGGGACATAATTTCTTAGCAACAATATTTAGGGGTGTTTTAGTATAAGAGAGGTGCGCCATATAGTCAATCACGATCACCTATGGCCCTCTTTATCAATTAAAATTGTAATGTTAGTGCAATGAGCCTTGACTCTTTGAATTAATTAAATCTTAAACGCGAATAATTGTGTTGCCACTGTGGGTACAGTTCCCGTGACATAGTGACAACACGAACTTCGGGGGTGCCTTTTAGGTGACCCGATTTTATTAATGTTTTATTCATAAGAGTTTTAAAACTAATTTGAGGTGTGCCATACCAAATAAAGTTACAAACATATGGCCCTCATTAATTAAACACTTAGCAAAATCGAGGTGGGCTATTTAGCAAATTCCATGGCCTTCGACAAACTAAAAACGCGTAACTTGCTTTAGGCGCGTTAGTCTGATAATTGAATTCCCTAAAACTCGGGTGCGCATTTATGTGACCCAAATCCAAATCTCGATGTTTAATTAAAAGGTGTTATAAATTACGGGTGCATTTATGTGACGTGATTGGTGGCATATTTTGATTGACATTGCAATTCTTGATAAACTTTAAAAGCGGAAAGTAAAAATAAGGTAAAATGCACTATAGGCTAATAGCAGGTATTAAAATTAGATAGTAAGCCAATTATAACAATAAGCGACCGTGCTAAAACCACGGAACCCAAGGGTGCCTAATACCTTCCTGCGGGTTAATAAAATTCCTTACTTAGAATTTCTGGTTCGCAGACTTCTTTATGAAAGTCAAACTTTTCCTCGATCTGGGATACCGGTGACTTGGAACACCAATTTAAATTTCCAAGTGGCGACTCTGAAAATAATTCAATAATCCCATTTCGATCAATGTCACTTTAATTGAAAAAACTCATTTTTATACATTTTTCTTCCCGGAGAGTGTACGAAAAGAGGTGTGGCAATTGCAAATAGAAAAAACAAAAAAAGGGCTAAAACACAAAAGGGTAGGAGATCTATGTGTAATATGGTTGAAAGGTAAGAATGATGAAGTAAGACAAAACCCTTTCGGCAGCAACAATAGCCGGAAAATTAATTGCTGTGTCCAAAAACAAACACCAAAATAGTGGACATGCCCACTGATTCAAGGGGCCAAATGTTCAATTTCTTCCTAGCAAACCTCATTTTTTCCCACAAACTTTTGAAATTCCATGCCGACCATTTTAAGACACCACAAACATAACCTGAAAAATAAAAATATATATGTGTGTCACCCCCTTTCCATATTTTTGACAATTTTGGTAAGATTGATTGATCTTCTCCGTGTTGGAAAATCTTTTATTTTTATATACCTATAACAGGGTTGTTTCAATTATTTTCATTTAATACAAGTCAGACCATCACCTCCTATGATGTTTTGTGCTCCTATTTATTAATTCTTTAGGACAACAAACATCTTTGTTAATTTTAAGCTTGATGTCGCACGGTAGGTCCTTATTGGACAATTGGGGCAGAAATTATGGGATAATGAGGTAGGCTTTTGTTGAATAATTTTGTGGGATGATTTGAAGCATGTTATATGTAAGAGTAGGTACATTATGAAAACGTACACTGTGGAAAATTAAGTTTCTTTAAAAGAAAAAAAAAAAAGGAAATTCCTATAGAAAAGATATAAGAGACAATATACAACATAGATATTTATATAATTTCTAAATAGTACAATATAAAGTAATTATAGTTCTTCTTTCAACTCTCTTTACATATGCTTTTGCCGTTAGTTGTGGCTATCAACTCAAATTCACATTATATTTGTTTCTCGGCTTATTTATATTCGTCGCTTATATACTCTTTATACAAGTAGAATTAGATATCATTTTGTTTTTTACGGCAAATAACTAAATAAGTGAACCGAAAAATTGAATTAAAGCAATAATATTACTTCTAGGATGACGCACTCAACACACTCACGAAAGAACGGCCTCCTAAGTCTTAACACGACTAAACCAACTTGTGTTGTTTTTGTCGAAAACACAAAACTAAAGAGGAAAAGCAAAATAAAAATTAAGAGAAACGTTATCAGAGGACCTGTCGAAACAGTCTTGGAAATATGACAGTCGACTAAATAAAATAAAATAACTAATCAAGTCATATGGGTTGTCAGTTAAAGTGACAACCACCGTCACTATTTTAGAGAGCTTGTCTTTTATTATATGGATATTTCCTTATATTAATATGATTTTCATATTAGCAGAAGATTTCGATCGTTGACTTTTTAATTTGAATAATTGGAATATCATTCAAAATGCAAGTATGTATACATGAAAAGGCTAGCTTGGCCACTAGGGACCATACAGTTAGCATGCTGAAAATTTTATTTTTCTCTTAGTTTTACTCATAAGCCTTACGTGAGTGTAACTACTGGATGATTGCTTGCAAAAACAATAACAGTAGGTGACTTGTTTATTTCATTTTTCCATTAGAGAATTAATTTCAAATTTGTAATCCAAATTTAAGTTTAGGTAGATTTTACTTAAAATTAATCCCGTGCAATCTATGGATGATATTAAATTAATGGTAGGTGCTTAGAATATTTTTTAGCACAAGATTAAGGCAACCATGTACTATATTGGTATATACTCATTGACCTTTTGATGCTTAAACAAAGACGCGTGCTTATTATTTTTCTTTGTACATTATTAGTTAGCCTCTCTTATCTACTTACTCTCAATGGAAATGTACTCTACCTTTTTTTTGTAGGGAAGATATTACAAAAATATTCAAGCATGCCTCCCAACATCTCATTTGCTCAATTGAAAAACAGGATTAGAATGAAGCCCTGATATTTGAAGATCAATAATCAAGATGATACTCCCTATATCTCATATTATATGTCATGATTCTTTTCTACACGTCCTTTATGAAAAAATTAATTAGAATAGAGTTTTAACTACTTTACTTTTATTCATGTCTTAAATATTTAATCTTTCTTCATTGGTATTTGAACAAAGTTTGGTGTTTGTAGTCATCGAGGATAATTATTACTAAGAGTAAAAAAGAAAAAAGATAATCAATGTTGTCTTGAACTTCTAAAATGACAAATAATTTGAGACAATTATTTTTAATAGTCACAACTGATAATATGAGATGAAGGGAGTAACTATTCTTTTCTTTTGTCGATTTCGCGCTTAATTGTTCTATACCTATTCTATAAGGATTTTAAAATGATTTATTTCCTTAAATTCGTAAATAAAAGGAATTTTGTGTTTGATAAATACTATGGGAAAAAGCGTTATATTGTCATAACGAGAATGCTAACTTTTAATTCGCGCATAATGCTCAATGGCTTCTCATTGTTTTTGCAAGCCTCAACGGCAAATACTAATGTTATACGGAATAACTAATAAGTAATCCCTCCGTTTATTTTTATTTGTCCATTATACTAAGATTATATTTTTATCTTTTACTTGTCTACTATACTAAATCAAGGAAAGACAATATTTTTTTCCCTATTTTAATCTTATCATTAACTACTCATTCTCCAAATCATTTCCCCAAGACTTTTAAAAATGCTATCATTATTATGGATAAAATTATAAAATACACATTTAATTTATTTTTCTTAGATGGAGTGTAAAGGCAAAAGTGAATAATTAAAAATAAACAGAGTGAGTAGTCATCATAAGCATAGACAAAATAAAAATTAATTATAGGGAATTTAATACTTTTTGTCATTTTCGATTCTTATTATTACTCTCTCTTATTCACAATAAGTGATCATTTTACCTTTGGTACGCCCATTAAAAAATACGAATTCCTAAAGAAAAAAAGATATTTTCACTAAGTTAACCTAAATTAATTGTTAACTTGACGCATTGGGATATAAAAATAAGGGAAAATTTTGAAAAAATAAAATTAATTTCTTCTTGATTATGTAAATGGACACTTATTTTAGAGTAAAATAAAAGAATAAAAGAATCACTTATTGTGGACCGGAGGAAATAATATTAATTCCCTATCGATAACATTCAGACTTCTATTCTTTTTTAGGCCTTTTGGACAACTCATTTGAAAAAAATACCAAGTTACGTGGCACGACTTGCAGCTTTACATGGAGTAGTAGAGAGGTTAAGGGTAATACAGTCAAATTTCTCTATAACAGCCTCGTTTGTTCCGAATATTTTTTTATGTTATAGCGAAGTGTATAGAGAACATTTATTATAACATAATATAAAATTAGTTCTGAAAAAACTTAATTTTTATAGAAAAGTGTTGTATATAAAAATATTATTATAGAGAAGTCTGATTGTATCTTGTGCTGATGCAAATTGCAATCAGTAACTATATGCTAGTAGCCGGGCGACCACAGCAAGAAACCCTAGTTTTAAGCTTATTTTTGGTAAATAGATCTTTTTGTTTTGTGGGGGCGTGCTGTTTTGGTGCAACTAATATGGGAATCATACTTAATTAACTTATGATAATGTTAATAATAACGTAAAAATAAGTTTATAATCAACTGCACTCTTGGAATGGCTATAACATGTGTTGTTTTCTTTTTTCCTTTCTCCCTTTGTTGAATGATTTAAGCTTGAGTTAAAGCGGACGATTATTCTTGAAAGTTGGAACCAAAGCATTTTGGTCAGAAAATCCCAGTTAAATTATGGATAATTTATGACATTTTCAAAATCGACTAGAACTCTACATAGGACAATAAGAAAATGCTCGTTTTTGGTGAATTGTTTGGGTCATCGTCGGCAGGACGAGAAATCTTTGTCATACACATAAGGTTACACGTATAGGGAACAATAAGAAAATTTGTTACTTGATATTTGAATGGTCATTCATTGAATTTGTTTTATTTTTTGACTAACTCTTGATCTTTATTGGACGGGAGGCAGGGGAACGGCACCACTTAACATTTAATTTCTTGAATCAATATTATTCTGGTAAATTTTGTATTTTTTTACAGAGCTTATACAACTTCTTATACTACTACAACTTACGGCATGTTTGGGCAAGTTGGAAAAACTAGCTTATTTTGAAAACTATTTTTTTAAAAAGTATTTTTGGTAAAAAATAATTTGTATTTATCTAATTAATTTAAAAAGTACTACGCAACAATTAATGTTTGGCCAAACTTATAAAAAATTGCTTCTAAGTATATTTTTCTCAAAAGTGCTTTTCAAAAAAGTGCTTTTGGTGAAAAATCTAGTTTTTTCTCCTTCTCTGATATTGCTTCTGCTTCTACTCAAAATCACTTTTTTTATTCTTCTAAAATCTTGGCCAAACACTTCAACTTTGCAAAAAAAATACTTTTCAGCTCGGATAAGCTTTGCCAAACAGGCTATTAACTTGTTTGATTTGGACTATATTAACTTGATTAGTTCGAATTCATATTGGTATGTAGACCCTTTAAGTAAGGTACGTAAAACGTTCGTTATTGAGTTATTATTAAATTTATGGTACGAAACCTCAAGATTTAATTAAACCAGTAGACTTTCTTGTACAACTATACATCTTAAATTATACTTGTGACATATTTAGCATCAACCATTCCTTGTGATAGTTGTGAAATTGCCATAGGGGTAGAAATGAGAAATCATTGATTTTGAGTGTACTTCCAAACAAATTGGCCAAAGGCAAGATCTAAGAAAACGGAAATTGGTACAGGAGTCAGCCCCTAATCTTCATAGAAATGCCCTAAAGTCAATATGAAGACTATTATCCAAAACAAGACAGAAATGGAGGATAGCCTTTGACTGAGGAGGATTTTAAGCGTGCTGTTGGCATTCATACTGGATTTACCCATGTGAGCGTTGAAAATTGGCAAAATGTACATTCCAAGCAACTATAAGAATTTATACCTTAATCACTGTGAATGTTATATAGGAAATTATATAGTTAACAGAAACTTATTATAGATTACAAATTAGCATATACAGAGTAGCACTATGCCTGCTACATTTTTTTTGTTTTGTTTTGTTAATTTTTTATAATAATTGCTGATGTAACCTTGTCGAAGTATTCAACAAGGTTGGAGTAGCTTGCTGAAGCAGTTATGTATACTATCAATGGTAGCTAAGTTACACCATTTTCCCTCTAAGAGAAACTAATTTTGGTCATGTAATTTGGATTCTGTTGTTCATGCACGAATCTGGCTAATGATTCATCCCTTGGTACCTAAAATCAGCATGTCATATGGTCCTTTAATTCATCGGTTATGTGGCTTTTAGGACACTGATTTGTGGGCTCGCTAATGACGTTTTGTGACATAAATTTAATATTTATAAACGTCAGGCTGTAAGAAAAATTTCTGCATCTTGTCTACTTTTAGAATTTATTTTATCGTGGGTAATTAATATATGTACGTGGCATATAACTAATTTGTTGCCAAAGTTTGATGTGATGCCATTTTTTCTAGCGTTGGGTTTCGCAAAATTAAAGTTTCATTACTAATTAAATGGATTTTAAATGCACTTTGCAAAAGCCAGCAAATAACTGGTCATAAGTGTTTCTTTTTCCTGTTGATGGAGAAATTGGTGCAACATTAGTGTTAAGAATACTATTTGGTGTTAGGTATGTCTAAAAGCTAGACCCTACAATTTGGTGTTAAGAATACATTTGATGAATTAATGTTTCTCTTTTAAAAGCAGCAAAACTCATCTATTTTAGAGGTTTTTTGCTGAAAGAAATTAAAATACGGCAACTGAGCAAATGATCCTTCATTTATCACAAGATCGGAAGTTGTTAAAATTGTATTTTCTAATCTTATGCAGTTAATGGATTTTTTTTTCTTCTAAAAGAAGATCCAAGCAGTTAATAATAGGATCTTAGACCGACACAATTAAATCCTGAATTTCCTGGTAACTTTTTTAAGATTAAAGTCTGTTTTGTCATATCTAAGTTCGTGGCATGTGTACAAGACAAACCCTACTTGCTTATATTAGTATTTTTTTTCTTAATGCAAACTGACATAATTACTAGATCGAAATAGCAGAATATTTACTGTAAAATAATAGTGGAATTAAGACTAATCATAATTTTTGCCGAAGGCAAGAGGGGATAAAAGATGGGAAAGATAAAAGGGCGGTGGCAGAGTAAAAGCCAATTGTTGAATTTTGATCGATGCCATCAAGAAGCTATAATAAAAAAAAAGGAACTACTAGCTATGCCTATTTATAAGTAGCTTATTATAAAAATTGATTAATTTATTAAATATTATTAATATTAGTCAATAATATTTGTCAATTAACTATTTGTAACTCCAGAAAGATTAATTTTTTGCTTTCTTTTGAGTGAGTGTTATTAGAATAGATTGGGTACATCTTAAAGAGTTTGAATCTCAGTTTTGGGATGATATGGCAAAGTTTTGCGGTGGTTTGAATTGAAAATCTGAAGCAGAAGATGAAACATGAAAAAATGATATGTCTATCACACTGTGTCTCATTTGTGTATCACATATGTATCATATTTATATCAAATGTGTATCACATACATATCCATGTATCTTCTGTTTGTGATACATGCGTGATACATGTTTGATATGTATGTCGCAGAAAAACTTTTTGAACTCAATTTTAGCTTCGAATTTTGATACCAAATCAGTCCAAGTCTCCTCCAATCTTCTTCAAAATTTGTATTTTGACTCATCTATATGTTTTCAATCATCTATATGTTTTCAATGAATTTCAACCATATCCATTGAAAAAAGTTCCTTTTTGGTTAGTTTTTTGGAATCTTATATATATGTGTGTGTGTGTGTGTGTGTGTATTTCATCACCTTGTTTGTTACCTTCATCCATTAAATTTTCTTTCCGTCTTGCATTTAATGTTGCTGATCGCGTTTCAGAATATGGAAGGAGATCTTTACGTGTAATTCTTGGAGAGAAAAAGAACCTTATTGTATACGGTCGAAATTGAGCTCGACTATTGCATGACAGATCGGGCTCGGAACGCGAAGGATTGAAGATCGATCCCGAGTCTCATCGAACCAGAACACGAGGTCAGAATGCCCGACCTTGAGAACATTGAGCCATGATCCCGGACCCTGACCCCGAATAAGATCGAGAGAACATCATTGAACCAAAATAATGGAGACCGAAATATCCGTAACCAGTCGCGCATCACGGCTAAAAGGCACGTATCAATGGAACCGCTTAATTAGCAAATCATGAGATTTTTTACCTTATACAGAATTGTACCCAAAGTATGATTCCTCTACTATATAAAGGGGGGTTTAATTATTTGTAAAACACATTGTTACTGGCATTCTAAAGCAATATACTATTCTTTTTAGTTATTATTATCTCATTACTCTGTTTCGACACCGATTGCAATATTTTTTGGCCCAAGGTCGATCAACCTTCAAGACCAAAATTGCTTAACTTGTGTGGTTTGCATTTATCTTTTATTATTAATTTTAATTTTTATCTGATTCCTCATTAAGTTAGATCATGTATGCGTATAAATTCAATTGTCCGATTTTGAGGGAAAACAGTTTGGCGCCCACCGTGGGGTTAAGGATAATGGTGGTTATTTGGTATAAATCTCCATAACACACGCAACTTTACACTTGCTCTTTGAAGTGTCTTTGATTCCAGGCTATAATATAAAAATGTCAAACTCTCAACACCTACGCATGTTGACAACGAGTCCGGTCACCAAGGTGAAAGTAAAAACATAGCGCCTGGTAACGAGATACCACCTGCTGATCCCGTTGAAAATTGAACACACACACACACAAAAAAAAAAAAAAAAAGGGAAAAACCTGAGGGTCCCCTCAAAGAAAAAAATATGCAACTATTTCGGGAAAAAAATAAAAAAATGGAATTTGACTTAGCCCAACTAACTTGATCTCCACGCAGTCCCTCTCTTCTTCTCTCCTAGCCGTCACGCGTTCTTTTTCAATAAATTAATCTTCCCTTTCCTCTTATTCTTTCCAACTCCACATATATGCATATATACTCAAACAACCCCTTTCCAAATTCTCTTCTCATTACACCTTCCTTTCTTCATCTCCTCCTTGCTCAAAAACCAAAACAACAACAGACACTCAAAAAATACACCTTTTTTTTTTACCACTTTCTTTGCAAAACATACAATCAATATGACCGTTTCAAAGATTTCTTCATCCATTTTGTTGATGTTTGTATTGGTCTTAGCTTCTTTTTCTTCATCAACAGAAGCAAGAAAGTTATTAAAGTTTTATGAAGTGAAGAAAACACCAAGTTTGGAAGACAGGTTATATCTAAATGCACTTCCTAAAGGCAGAGTCCCAGCTTCTACACCTAGCAAGAAAGGTCACTCTTACACCATCGACCAAAAGCTCATCGCTCGCCACCTGGCAGCCATCGATAGGATTCTCCGTTCAGTTCCCAGCCCCGGAGTAGGCCACTAATAACTGGCACGCGGTCAGAGCTCTGGTTTCTTAGCTTCCACAGTTCTATATAACTTGTTTTTTCTTCTTTTTGGGAGTTTTTCTTCCTTTTTAAATTTTGGATTCATTTTCTTGATGGAGGAAACTAAATTAGGTTAGGAATTGTAAACACAACATATTCGAAATGTATAGCTGGAGAGTGATCATAGGATTTTTAGTTTATTTCTTCTAATTATTTGATTTGTTTTAGGAGTTGTACACAACTTATACTTTCAAATTTCTTGTGCTGTTAGCCGATGATTTAATCATTGGTACTTTTATATCTAATTGAAATAAAAAAACATTGCATGAATCACGAGTCTGTATTTTTTTGGATTGAAATGAAATGAGTACTACTTTTTTCTATTGCAGAGTTGCTTGTAACTAATCTCCTCCTTATATTCAATTCAACCATTTTATTCTCTCTATCTCATTAGTCTTATTGGGTGTGCTCGAATCGACACTTATTAATTTCTCATGAAATAAAAACAAAATTAAAGTCATTATAAGGCTTTAAATTGGTCATTGTACATGTGGTTGATGTAGCAATCAAAGTATACGTGGCTTCGGTGTGGAAAATCTGACTTTTTCGAGAATTATGACTACTACGTTACTCCACTTTTTATTAAATTTTGAATTTGCACATGTTAGCCCTTCGGCTTTATGGAATTAATGGACGGATTTTCCTAAAGTTTCAGTGAATATTATTTTAGAAGAAAAACATAAAGTGTCGAAGCAAAAAAGGGGAAAATAAAACGCGTTATTGAATACCTTTTTTCTTTCCTTTTTTTGCTAGATTGCTAGTATATAGTCGATTTTGGCTTTTCATAAAGGCTTTTTGGTCATAATCTGAGCTTTTTTATATATGCTGCAATTTCAAGGGTCATAGGACCATGACATTACGCAACAATTAAGCAAGATGCTTCAAGAATTTTATTTCCATTTTAGACGGCCAATTTTTCACCCCTCTAGGTGGGTCTTTTTTTTTCTTTTTTTCTTTTTCGAATCTTATTTTACGTTTGTTGGTGTTGTTCGCTTACCAGGAAAACAAAATATGGAAAAGGTCGATACTTTGAATATGGAATTTAACTTATGTGCCTTAGCAGTAGCAATATTCATTTTTTCACGTCATCAAAAACTATAAAAAATATAATAAGTATCTATTCTAATTCTAATTAATCTGGTACCCAAAAAATACAATAAATACTTTCTGAAATTAGTTAATAATAAAATTATACTGTAAAAAATTATTTACGTACCACTATATATAAGTAAAAGATGCAAGTGAACTAGTGAGTGACCTCTCGATGCCAAATTGGTCATTAGACAAGAAAGGATGAAAAATGTTTTCCTCCGCTAATTTTGCCTTAAAATCAAATCCCCCTTCCAGCATTAGACAACAAAGATTTTCCCATCTCCTTTGAAAAAAAATCCAATTTTGCCTTTTGAATGATCTATTCCTCTCCCCCCCCCCCCC